>JAWNND010000706.1:0-68851 GCA_035043265.1 Drosophila testacea
TTTTTAAATTCTTTATTATTGCAATAAAATAAACATTTAACATAAAGACAAAGACAAAGGAAGATTCTTGCCCCTGCGGTACGGCCGCAAGGCATTGCTTCGCAAGGACGGTGGCTCCTCCTAGGTCGTCATCCTTCTCTCTCGCTCACATCTGCGAAGCTCCTTCATCACAATGGCAGCGAAGTTGTTAAACGCTGTCCAAGTTTCTGCACATCCAGTGATCACCTCAACCAGGTTGCTGGGTGTCAGCTGCTGACCAGTAAATCGCCAAAGTTCATTTCTGTGCCGTTCGAAGCGTCCACAGACAAACACAATATGCTCTGCATCTTCTGAAGCGGTGCCACACCAACTACAAATCGGTGAGCTATCATGCCCGAACCTACACAGGTATTGCCTAAAGCAGCCATGTCCACTAAGAAGTTGAGTAGTGTAGAAATTTACCGCTCTGTGCTCCCTGTTTAGCCAACGATTAACGTCTGGGATCAGACGGTGCGTCCATCGGCCGACAGCAGAGGTGTCCCATCGGCATTGCCATTCTCGCAGGCTCTCCGCTCTGGCTATACTACGCGCTGCTTTTTTGTCGACTCCGTGACGGATGGCTTCTGCCACAGCTTTCTCCTCGGCAACCAGTAGATCAATGGGTATGATTCCAGCGATGACTAGTGCAGCATCGTCGGATATAGTCCGAAAACCGCAGCATATCCGCAAAGCACAGAGACGGTGAATGGATTTTACGCCCCTGGCATAACTGGGTACTTTAATGGCATCTGCCCAAATTGGTGCAGCGTATGTAATAACTGCTCTCACTACGCTGGTAAGAAGAACTCGTCTCTCCTGTTTAGGTCCACGTGTGTTCCAAAGCATTCGAAACAGTGCTTGACTGGAGTTTGCAGCTTTCTCCTGCACGTAGCTGAGGTGCTCTCGAAAACATGACCTGGTGTCAATCATGACACCAAGGTATCGTATGGCACGTTTCGAGGCAACATCTTGGGAGCCCACACGGATGGACGCGGTCTCCACAATCGCTCGCGTGCTGACAAGCACAGCTTCCGTTTTGTGCGCGGCAAGCTGGAGGCCCACTGATAGGAGCCAGTCAGATATTCTCTGTATGGCTGCGTTGCAGATTATTTCCACTGTCTTCAAGTGTTTGGAAACCACCGTCAGAGCTACGTCGTCTGCATAACATGTTAAGTCACAGCCTGCAGGTAGCGCCAGCCGCATCACTCCATCATAGACGATGTTCCACAGTAATGGGCCCATTACGGATCCTTGGGGAACTCCCGCCGAAATGTGATGGTATCGAGTGCCGGACGCCGTGTCATAGCGCAGTAGCCTTCCCTCGAAATAATTTCTTACTATCGCCTGTAGGTATTGTGGTATACCCCGCTGACTCAGTGCGCTGATGATGCATTCCCACCTTACGGAGTTGAAAGCATTTTTAATGTCAAGGGTGACAATCAGGCAGTACTCCTTCTTGCCGCCCTTCCAACGAGTGCCTTCAGCTGCATCCGAGGCAATTCTAACAACCCTGCTGATAGCATCGACTGTTGAAATGCCTTTGCGAAAGCCGTACTGCTTAGGAGACAGTCCCCCGGAATCATCGATAGCCTTCTCCAGCCTTGTGCATATAACATGCTCTAACACCTTTCCCATCGTGTCTATCAAGCATATCGGGCGATACGAAGATGGTTCCTCTGGTGGTTTGCCTGGCTTAGGAATGAGCGCCAGTTGCTGAATCTTCCATTGTGTGGGGAAGATTCCTTCACGGAGACATTGGGTATATACCAAAGCAAAAACGTGTGGCTTGCATGATATGGCTAGCTTTACCGCTCTGTTGGGGATTCCGTCCGGACCAGGAGCCTTATTCGGGCTCATCTTGCGGGCCACGAATAGAAGCTCGTTCACGGTGACTGGCTCGACAGTGAATGGAGGTAGAAACGCATCGTTGAAGATCGGCAAATCATTGGCGCTTGATGGGAACAAAGTCTCAATGATGGCCCTTAGTTGCTCCGGGTCGGTGGGTGCGGTGTTGCTGGCGTGTAGTCGCTTCATCACCGTTTTGTAGGCTCGTCCCCACGGATCTCGCTCGGCTGAGTCGCATAACTGTAAAAAACACTCCCTTTTACTCGTCTTGATAGCTATCTTCAGCGTTTTTCTGACAACGCAATAAGCTGTATGCAGCTCCGGCCAGTTGATAGCGCTCCTTCGACGGGCCCGTTGATACTGCCTCCTGGCAGACAGGCAGGTGCGTCTTAAAGCAGCGATCTCGGTGGTCCACCAAAATGTCGAAGACTGGGAGCCCCTGAATGCCTTTTTCCGGCTCATGCTTGCATTGCATGCGCACAGTGTGTGGCTTGAGAGCTGGTTAGCCATGTGTTGTGCTGAGCCTGCAGCTGACATGCTCCTCATCTCTTCTAAGAAATTCGATGCCCGAAGAGTTTCTGGTTTAAAAGCCTGCATCCTTGTCCTTGGGGCTTGCGGTCGGCTGTTTCTCACTCCTATCGAGAACACCAACGCCTCATGGTCACTGGCAGTGTAATGGTTACACAGGCGCCAGTTCGACAGAGGCGAAAGGGAGCTCGTGACAAAGGTTAGGTCGATAACCGAGCCAGCACCTCCCCGGTTGAAGGTGTTTGCTGTGCCATGGTTCAGCAAAACTATGTCGAGAGCCGCAAAGGCTTCCAAGAGTGATTGACCCTTTGAAATAGCATCAGAGCTGCTGCTTTTGGAAACGTCGCTTCCCCATTCTTGTGCCCATGCGTTGAAATCAGCCTGCTATGACAGCTGGCTTGTGATCTCTAGCATCACCAACCAGTTCGTCCATCGCTGCGGCAAAGCTATGACGATTAAAACTTGGAGGGAAATAGCAACTATATATCCAAAGGTGCGCCAATTTGGCCCTTACAAAATGTCTCGACGCAGAACAAGATGTCGGTCGTATGACTGGTCTGCCACAGGACCATATTGCTGCTGTGCCCGAGGTACTTTGACTCCAACCACCGTCATCTGGTGATATATAGGGCTCGCTGATAATGGCGACATCTGACTTCAACTCGCGCACAGATTGTGCAAGCAGATCACTGGCTGCTTCACAATGATTTAGATTAATTTGATAAAATCTAAGCATGTGTTGAGTTGGTAACCCTCTCAGATGTTTTCGAGGCCAAAGGGCATCTGGAACCGCCTGCTACGTGTTTGTGCGGCTTGCCATTTCCGGCACAATGGAAACATTTGGGCTCGTTTCTGCAGTCACGTATTTTGTGGTCTGCAGCCCCACATCGGAAGCACCATCCGCTTCTATCTTCTGAGCTGCCACAGTTTGCTGCCATATGACCAAACTCCAAGCATTTGTAGCATCTTGCTGGGAGATTGCGTTCTCGGATGCGGCAAATAGACCATGCTACCTTGATCTTGCCGGCAGAAAGAACTTGCGTTGCGAATGTGGCAGGCAGGCTGATTATCGCGCGCTGTGTACCTCCATAGGCTGGTCGCAAGCTTTTAATGGCGTTCTCTTCGAGCGAAATGCCAATCTGCTCGCTGAAGGCATTTTGTAGGTCCTTCGCTGTAGCCATCTCATCCAGATCGACGATCTCCAGCCTCGTCTGAGGTGTAAGGGCTCGAGCCTCCACCTTACCTTCAAGGACACTGCCGATGCTGTCTCGGATCTGCTGCGTCGTCTCCGGGGTAGATCGATTCAGCTCCAGTAAGAGTGCACCTTTTGCTGTGCACTTGACCCTGCGTACGCTCTCGCCAACACTCTTCAGCTTTTCGCTTTGGTTGCGCGTAACCAGATTCAGAATCTCCGCGTACGTCATCTTTCCCTTTGCCTCAATGATGATGGCATCTGACCGTGGTTTCGGCTGTCGCTCTTTCGACTTCCCTTTGACTTTCGTCCATGCATTACCTGCAGTAGCAATTGGCGCAGTGCTTTCCTCGACTTCTTGCTGGTGCTGCACAGTGGGGGGACCTCCTTTTTTGCGCTTTGGTGAGCTTTTAGCCGTCCTCTTAATAAAACGTTTGTGGGCGTTTTGTTGTGGTGACCATTGAGTCTCCTGCTCCTGTTGCTGAACACGTGCATTCCTTTGATAAATATTATCAAAGTTGTGTAGTGCCGATTTTTGCAACCTCACAACTTTTTGCGCCAACTCTTTCATATCCTTGTTAAGGTACCGAGCATCTCTAAGCATTTTCGACAGCTCCGTTGATCTTTCGACCAAAGTCAAAAGGATAATGCGAAGGTCACCATTCGCATCTATCCCCAAGGTGGTCTTCTCCATAGTAGCGCTGCGGAAGTCAAAAGGATTGACTGGAATAACTGCCGGGGCTGTGGCGGGCACTGCAGTCTCCTGAATCATATTGGCTGCCATCATCTCGTTTGGCTTTGTTGCAGGACTTTTATCCTCAACCACGTCCGCCGTCTGTTTGGGCCAGGTGCCCTTGGGCGTTCCAAATTGCTGAGGGGGGGATCTCAGAACCCTCGGCCGCTTTAGAAAGGCCAGACTTTCATCACCATCCATGTTTCGGGCACTCTAGTTCTTTTTTACTAGGGTCCCGCGTTGGCCAACCGATTTCTCGTTGACGTTTAACCGTTGGGGGTTATACCGCCCCGACTCGGTTGCCAGAGCCAAACTTAGTGAACCGCTCAGCGGCGTTGGTTGACTTGTCAACAATGACCTTACACTTAATCCGCTAGTAAAAAAGAAGAAGAATGGCCTTGGCAAAAGCTAAGTCCAGTCTATAGCTTCTACTGGGAAAATTCAAATTTAAATCAAATTAATTTAATTCAAATTTTAAAAGTTCCCGCGCAGATTTAATTTTATCCAGAGAGATCCAACAGTAATAAAGAAAAAAGGGTATAAAAAAGTTTTTGACGTTGCCAAAGAACGAAGTTATAACCTTTCAGCTAAGAGTTTGCACTTTGCAGCTCAAACTTGAAGTTGGCCGCGCAAATTTGAATTTGGCGCTCAGCTTTACCCGTTTCACCGAACTCTGCTGATCTGGCAACCCTGAGCTGATCAGCCGCCGGCCGACAACTCTGAGCGTGGGAAGCAACTCTGCACGATCAGCTGGCGCAAGCGAGAAAGCTATTATGCGTTGTGCGTTGAGTGAAAAGTGAAAATATATATATTGTTACTGCTTTTTGTTGACACTCACACCATGGCAAGTAAAAGGCGCCAAACAAAGCAATAACAAAGCACCCTCACCACAACGTAGGAGGCACTGGATGTAGACGGCTTCCCGGATCGACGAGACGTCTGCGTGACCAGACAGCATGCACTGTACGTACCGCCACGGCCAGAAAAGTCTCTGAGCAACTCTTCCTCTTCTTCCAGGTGCAATATGCGAAGTTTTCGGGTCTCAAACACGGAGCGACGAAGAAACACAACCGCACATGAAAAGAAAACTCACTCGATGTGTGTGTGTGTGCGTGCGCGTTGCAGTCATGTACAACATGCAACAAACGTGAGAAACTAAAATGAGTGCAATTTGTATGCCACGTTAAAGGCCAAAGGGGTGGTCAAAGGATGAGGAAGTGAGGAGCGGGAAAGACAGGAACCAGAGACAGACAGAGGCTGTGTGTTATGTGGCAAGGTTGCAAGAAGAGGAGTGAAGTGTCGAAATGTAGCCTGAAACCCGCAGACAACTGAGAGACGCAAATGAAAAACAGATAGGAAGAAGGGAACAGAGAAGAAGAAAAAGAGGAAAAAGGGAGGAACTAGCGACAGGAACAAGGGGCAAGTGGCAAGTGGCAAGTGGCAGGGCTCATCAACAGCCATTGCGCATCTTTCATTCTTTTTGACCAGTAATTCAGTTTTGCATCAATTGTCGCATAAATTATACAGATTAACAGACACAATGAACATTTGTTTGTGTATAGATACATAAGTATATAGATACATATATATCTATATAAACATATAAAATGACCTAGAATTTTAACCCCTTCCAGTTGGAGTTACGCAAAGCGCCGTCTTATTGCACGCCCATTATTTCTCAGTTATGTTGTGTACAAATTTCAGCCTCGTAGCTCTTAACCATTTTGACTCCACGATGATGCGTCTGTTGGTCACTGAATCAGTCAGTCAGGACAAAGATTAAACTTAAAACAATGTCAAATTCAAATAAATAAAAGAAAGAGTATGAAAACTACAGAAGAGGACTTGACCTATTCATTAGACTTAAGTACTTAAGTAACAAAAATACATCTAAACATCTAAAAAAAAATACAGCATTTGGTACAACTTTATGATGACTTCCTTTAAATATTTTATGGGTACAGGGTATATAAAGGACACCCAAAAGCAGAGGTTACTGAGAGGAGCTGCTTCGTAGTGTGTCTTCGTAATTGTTTAAAGCAACTGCCACGAAATTGAAAACGGCCAGAGGACAGCAAAAGGAGTCACAGTTGGAGTCGAAAGATACGAGAAAATAAAACGAAAATTATAGTTGGCATTTTCCAACGTATGAGAGAAAGAGTAGAGAGAGTCGAGAATGTGAGAAGTTGGGAATGAATTGCAGGCTGGCAGCTTGGCAATAATTTGGGGCATTGTTTCGCCTGTTTTGTCTGGTGTCTGTTGCATGCCTCATGCCTCTGGCAACTGCAGCTGTTTGTTGTCGTTTCAAAATTAAAGACGCAGTAACAATATCGCGTGCAATAATCCCTTACAAGAGTGAAGTGTACACCGAAAGAAAGAATAATTCTAAGTAAGTATCACTTGTGATTTATGCTTAAATTTGTAAGTACGTATTTAAGATAAAATAAAAATAGTTTTATAATAAATATAATTCAAGTACAACATTCGTAGAAGAGAATGAAATGGAATACTTTTGAAATGGAATACTTTACATGAATCAAGAACTTTGTCATTGGTTCACCGACCATTGTTACCGACCTTTAGAATGGAATCCATCCCGAAAAGAATAATTCTAAAAATCAAGTGTAAAATTTCTGTTTTATGCCTCTTAATTTTTATCAATCATTAAATTTATATTTAAATAATTAAAGATATTTAAATTGAGTTCGATAGTCTTGGAAAACAGGATAACGCATTTGAATCTTACTTTATTCAAGTACTTTGTAATCGACTTTACATCTCGGAATCCTGGAATTATTTTCTTTCTGTGTAGAGTCTACTGCGGGTTGCCAGGTAAGTTAGGGACTAAAAGAGCTTGTCTACAGTGCGTGCTCAAGTTTTTTGCCAGAGATATAATGGGGAGAAAGGGAAAAAACGTAGGCAAGTCGACGCTAATGGCAATAGGTCTGACATGGGATGGTTTGTCTGTCCTCTCGGTGACATACACAAAACCGAAATCTAATTTAGTTTGTCAAGAGCGAAGTGAGAACCGAGAAGAGAGATGGTGAGACAGAGAGAGAGAGAGAGAAGAACGCTCTCGGTTCTTCTTTGTGACGCATCCAGAAAGGACGCAACCGTAACGTCCTCGTTGCGGATGTGAATGTAGATGCGGTAGCTCAACTGTCTGTCACACGATGATACTTTAAGCTGCATACCACACACACACACGTACACACACACACACCGCTTTTGGGTGCCATAATTAAGGTGTCGCCTCCAAAACTCAGCCTGCAATTTCAAGTTCCCCAATGGAAAATGGGAAAATGGCTTCTCTCTTATGCTGGCTGCAAGTTTAGCCCCGAGGCCAGTTCAATTGCCAAGCTGCAGCTGCAATTTTCTCCGACCTCCTCCCGACTCCCCCAAACTTTTCCTCAATTTCTCCACATCTTCTCTGTCCCCACATTTCCTTTTGCTTCTACTCGTCAGCGCACTGGGTACATATACAAATTTTCTACTACAAATCAATTTGTATATCCTTGAAGATGGTATTACAATTTAACCCGTTATCAGGCCTAAAGTTTGCGAAACTAAGCACGAATTTATCGGACAGCAAATGACCCAAAAATCACTCTGGATCCAATTCCATTTATTGGTGCTAAGTATAATATTTAGAACGAAAATTAATCATCAATGAAGAGTTGCAGTAAGTGAAAGATGCTAGGGACAGAATATGATGCTGAATTAAGGCCTGGAAATGTATTACATTATTCCATTGCCGTGTCCCTATAGCACAGAATTATCTGATCCGTAAAAATATAAGAGCTGCTTTATATTATCATTAGTTGTTGAAACTGCCGTAGAAATCGAGGCTCCGTTGTTTATTATTCGAGCTGAATAAAATTTTCACATAAGGTGGTAAAAATATAATTAATGTTCAAACATCTATACCCATTCCAAGTTATCCAAAGTTCACAAACATTTTTTGTTTTTTAATTTGTGGCTAGAAAATCGGATTTGGAACCACTGTGGCCTGTAGATTACGCTGTCGCCTGCCTGCGACTATGAAAATGCCTGACAGCCAGCCAAAATCTAAAATTGCCAAGCAAAATGTGTGAGTTTGAAGTACGTGGAGGTGTGCTAGTATATAGTGATGGGGCTAACGGGTTATGGTGACTATGGGGCTAGTAAGGGGATAAGGAGAGGAGGGGTGATTGCGGGTTACGGCTCTCTGAGTGTTGCAAAAATATACTAAATATAAATGCACATAAAAATTCAATTTCTCTAAAGTGTAGCTAAGCATGTAATTGAATTTGTAATGGCGAATATCGTTGAAATCGTCTACTACTTCACTTCCTATTTCCCATTTCCCATTTCCCATTTTATATTTCCTATTTCACATGTACCGCTTTTCCTACCCCCACTCCATTTCCATTCGTTCCATTCTGTCGCGAGTTTTTGCGTTGAGTGAGCGACTGAATGACGTGCAGACTGTCGCATGCATAGATCCATGATTCCACTTTCTCTACCCTCTAGTCCACAAGTCACCAGTTACCAGTCCCAATCAACAGTCACCAGTCACCGATAATATGTGCGTCTCTTTTTTCTCTTTGTATGTGTGCAAGTTGACTCCAATTTCAATTCTGATTCCGTTTCCCGACTCCTACAACAAACACCTCCTTCCATTTTTTTTTTTGGCATTTCAAGGAAAATTTTTTTTTGGAAAATTGTTAACCAAACACAGCCAAAGGCTCGTTTGCATGAATTGTAATTTCTAATATGGAACTCACATTCTCCATATGATTCTACTTCTTTATCCCCTTTTTCCTAACAATCTAAGCCTAGTTTACATAAAAATTTGTGTATTTAATGCATATAAAACGACATGACTTCACATCTCATAGAGTGAGTCTAATTTGTTTCATTGATAGTATTGAAATATCCTGTTATTGACTTGATTCAACATCTATATATGTAAAATTCTTAACATACTTGTAAATTGATAGCTTAATTAGCTAAAATAAAGTTGAACTGTTTTTAAAACACTTTCTTAACAGCCAATAGAAGGAGGAAAAGAATAGAGTTTTTAAAGAAAAGAAAGGACCTGACTTTCATAGAATTCCCCTCTGTACCTGTACATGAAGTTGTATTTATAACGAAGTAAGCTTCATTCTATAGAATTATGTTGTGTTTGTATTTCGTTAAGTTATATTCTGGTAATTTACTGCAAGGAAGTTTGACTGTAAAAGTTCAATTTATATTTAACTTGCTGCCAATAATTTTAAATACACTTAAAAATCGAAATCATTGCAAAATTTATTAAACATTAAAATTGATACAATTAAATCTAAACAATTTTTCGAATGAATAAAATTCATTAAATGCACTTTGGATGTTAGTTCTTATCAAAATCTGTAGAGAATATTGAAATAAATCTGAATATTTTTTAATTTTTATAATAATGAACGTTCATCAGAATAGATTTCTAATGTGTCAAAATTCTGAGATAATTAAAAAAAGTAAAGTTTATATGCAAGTTAAAGTGAATAATATCCCATTGAATTGAATTGAATTGAATTCTTGATTTTTCTAGATAAATATAGATATATATTTACATATACATATGTACATATGTGTATTTGTATGAATATGTAATTTGTATAGTCGTATAAGCGATGCGGACAAATGTCGTATAATTCCTGTAATTACTTTACAGTTCATTTTCAAATTAAGCCAAAAACTGGCGCCTCAAAGTAACAGCACATCAAAATTGTCGCCTGTCGCTGCTGGTGTTAGTTTAAATACCCCGTTAATGTAAACAAAAGGTAATAGGAAGTATCAGTTCACATTTAATTTAGATTAACTGAAAACAAACTATGTTCTTACCATTTATTTATTTGATCTAAAAATCTGCCCAAGCTAAACAGTAACTGTAATACTAATAACAGGGTATCTCTCTCAACTCTATGTTCTCTCAACTAAGAATTTCTTCTTCTTATACTGCTGTGTAATTTTGCTTTTGTTGGCACATGAAAAGCGTTTATGGGAGTCGCCAATGTCTTGAACATTCCATGTTCATACCGTGGACATTAAACTCGACTCCGTCGCCATTTTAAAGAGACGCCAACTTCACGTCGTAGCATTAAATTAACTAGCTTCCTGGTGAAAAGTTGTGGCAAGTTCAATAGCGAAAACTCTATAAAACTCAATACGAGTTACTTTTCTCCAGTATTTTCCATTTATTATATATTTAAAAACCCTTTTTGGCTAAGTTAATTAAAAATTGTTAAAGCAATTTTTGTTCCTCCTGAGTCGATTATATTTAAGCTCATTTTCAAAGATCTTTGTAACAGATAAATCGATTTGGGTTTTCAGTAATTTTATCAAATAAATCCCCGTAGGTGGAAATACTACACAACAATAAAAAACTTATTCGATAAAAGTGATTTTGAAAAAATAAACCCCATGGGTGGAAAAAAGACAAGGGCATATAACAGTCTCAATTAAACAGATAAACATTCAAACGATAACTAAAAGTGTTTGCGATATTGGTAGTTCAACGCCCCCAGGTTTAAAGTAAGTAGGTTAAGCTTGTAAGGGAGAGAGTTTAAAGTTTGTTCAGTCAGAAATGCAATTCCAAATTCATTGTTTACTTAATTATTTAATTTGAGTTATTCGACAAATTTAAGCCCTCTAAGTAAAAATTGAGCAATTCATTATCTTCATAAACCGAAGATAGTTAAATGTTTTGTTCCTATTAAATTGTTTCCTAAAAGCAGAATGTAGATTGCTCATCGATAAATATGGGAAATGACTTTAAAAAAATTTATCTTATGTGGAAAATACAAACTAAGTAGTTAAAGAATTAATTTGTAAAATTGTCCGTAAGAATCAATAAATATAGAAAAATACAGAAGTGGAAAACACGAACTTTATGGTTGTTATGAGTTTCAGTGACAGCAAATTCAATTTTAAAGGTCACTTTAACAAGTAAAGCTTTGATTACTCCACATGTGTTGTAAAATGCACACCCGTGGGTGGGAAATGGGCTATTTGTATGTCCATAAAAGAGAGCACAAACAAACAATATGCAATAAACGTTGTTGTTTTTATTGTAATTGCTGTTGCTGGATGCAGCAGGCATGTTTCAGTCAGTAAGTCAGTAAGTCAATCAATCAATCAATCAAACGGTCAATCAATGGCAATGACAGCACTGTTCAATCAATTAATGCCTAGCGGCATTTTCCAACACTGATCGCCCTGGCAACATATTGTCATTATCACTTGTCCGCATTGTTGCTGGCAAAAAATAAAAGAGTATGCAAAGGAAAGTGGAAAGTATATGGGAGGAAAGAAGAAGGAAAATGGGAGGAAAGGCGTAAGGACTTTCCGAGTGTCCGCTTGACTTGACTTGGCATGTAAATTTCAAGAGGCAACGAGCAACACAAAAAAAAGAGGAAACAATTATGCTGAGCCAATGAAGCAAACTGAATGCGACAGATACAGTTACAGTTACAGTTACATTTACATTTACAGTCACATTTACAGTTACTGTAGAGTGCGTGACACGGCCATGACACGTTCGGCAAGATATTGGAAGGAGGAAAAGAGAAGGAGGAAACGAGAGGGAGTTGTGTTCTGCCCGAGCACTTTACAAAATAAATAAAATGAAAATTTGCTGCTTCCGGCCTTTATGCAGCGTCAGACACAAGTCCCGTTGCCAGCCAGTGTGTCCCTATCCGTGTCCATATCCGTATCCGTATCCGTGGCCATGTCCGTGCCCTTCCCATCCCAAAGTTCTCTATTCTCACACTTGCTCGCTTCAGTTTTTTGTTGTTTTTTTTTTACACTTGCAGAGGGTTCTATAATTTTATCTCAAACTGTGTGTTGAGTCAATATAGTTTCTATAAGAAACGATCAAATGAAATGTAGGAAAAATCTGAATGAGATTGCTGAAAGGCAGTTTTAAGTTTTATTGTTCATTTTCAATACGTTATAAATATTCAATCGCGTTAAAGTATACCTATATATATAGAAATGAGAATATCTCAGATATACTTTTATATACTTATACTTATATATATTATACTTATACATACTTATTTTTATATATATGTATACTTAAAGCTGGATAAACTCTACTTTTTTTGAATTTTTATTATAACAATCAAAAATATCACTTATTTTTAATTAATGGGAACTATAATATAATGGTATCAGTCGATGATTTTTAATATAAACGTCATGCATAATTTCTTAACAAATTGAGCGATTCATCATTTAACTTACTTTTGGAAACAGTCGGAGTGATTATTTAAACAAAAATAAAATAATAATAAAAGATAAAACTAATGACTATGATTAATAATCACTACTTAACACTTATGATTTAGTATAACTCTTACCTAATGTTATTTTATATCAACCTTATTTTAAGCTTTAAAAATTTAATGAAGAAATAAAAAGCCCATTCCAAGTATCGAAGGAACTTAAAAACATTAAATTAATTTCTTTTTTTCTAAAAACTCTAGAGTATTAAAGCTTCGTTGTGTGCTGTAAGTAAATTTTCATACTTGTTCAACATAATTTTAAATGGGACGCAACGAGACGTAAAGTGAGAAAGCTGCAACGGCATCGACTTCGACGCCAACTAACTGTTAACGGCTCGTGGCATGGCAAATGCGTGCGTGCGGCTAGGGATACCAAAAACCTGCCTCCCCTTGTCCTTGTCCTTGTCCACACCTCAGTTCCTATTTCAGCCATATACTACTTCTCATTCCATCCTCTTCTTGCCTATTTCCTTCTGTCTTTGTCCCAGCATCGTCATCGTCCTCAATGTTCCCAACGTTCTCATCGTTGTCCTCATCGTCGTGTGTGCGTGCAAATGCAAATGATGCTATCTGTGCCTGCCCCAACTGCTTGCCCCATGCCCCTGCTTCCATCTCCCCTCTGCCTACGTGCCTCCCTTGTCTCTCTGCTTGGCATTCCACAGCCGTATTCCGTGTACGGCGCACAAAACTTTTCATTGCCGTTAAGAAATTGATCAAGTGAAAAGGTGAAAATTGATTTTGCGACATGTGTCGTCACTCCCCCCATTTTTTACATCCCATTTTCTCTTTTTCCACGGCTCTACGTATGTCAATTGTTTATCAGGCGGCGCAACAACAACAGAAAAAACAACTAAGAGGGCTCCTGTGCCAGCTGCTAGACTTGGGAAATACCCTATTATCACTTCCTTATAACTATTGTATTTCTTAACCGATTTTGTTAAAATTTTAAGCTTATACATATAAGATCCTAACATAATGAAATGTCATGAAGCAAGATTTTATCTGAAAGTATGGCACACTTGTTCACTTTTACAAATTAAAGAATATATGAAAGATATTCTCTTTTAACTAAAGTAAAAGAAAAATAAGTAGGATATAACATTAAAATTTTAGTATATTTAATAATAACAATTATAATTATTTGGCAAGAGTAAAGATCATATTTTAAAGCATCGAAAATTCATTCACATATTCAGTCCAAAGCAAATGCAAAAAAATCTATCATAACTCTTGGGGTTCACTTTCATTTGTTCTGAAATTTTTAGAATATGGAATTTAGATATTATTACATAAATATTTAAAGAATTATAGCTATATCCTTAAGATTATGATACTTGTGAGCTATTGAAAAATTAGAAAAGTTGGCAAAAAGGTTTTGTATACTCTTCCCTTTCATTTATGCCGAAATTTGTAGAATAAGGAATATACAAAAATTCCGATTATATATAGCTATAAAAATTTAAAGTTTATGAAGCCGAATTCAGGAGCTTATGTACTCCTTTGAAGCTCTATACTTTTCACAGGGTATCTTAGAAAGAAAAGAGTACGCAATCGTGTGAGTTGAACATACACCTTTGGTGACTTTTAGCGACTTAGTTCGTTTAACTCTCCCACTCGGTGAGTGACTGACTGAGTGACTGGCATATGGCGTGTCATTCAATTACGTTAATCAAATGATGCACAAGCACAAACAGGGGGCGTTGTTACCCCACCCTATGATACCCTACCTTTCAATTCCACAACTTCACAATTCCCCCAACGTTCACCCCAGAGGCCCCAGGACAATTCTGTAGGGCTAATGCCAAGGAATGCGGCTTCTGCGCCTCTTGTGTTGATTTTTGTTTAAGAGCACAACATAGAGATGAATACACACTCACACACACCTACACCACCATACACCTTGTGCTTAGGAGCATAATACCCAACGGGAGAACAATTCGAAAGGCAGAAGTGAAAGCAGGCAAATTCCAAGAATCTCGCCGCTTTCTCAAATGAAAATAAAAGTTGAACAACTTTTAATTTCTTAAACGCAAAATGTAAACAAAACAATTGTATGGCCATAAGCCTAAAATCACAAGGCACTCTCTCAAGATTGATATCAAAATAAAACAGAATATATATTCTACATAATATGTATAACATATAGATGTCAGAAAAATTTGTATATCTGAACATTTTTAAAGCAACAAAATTTCATTAAGCTTTTCGTTTAATGAAAACGTTTGTTTAACTAAGCTTTCTAGATTTCAAAGTCCTGAGTTTTGTTGATTGTCAATCAGTAAGTTAATAATAATAATAATCAATTAATTAATCAGTCATGCAAATAGATAACCAATCAATTAGTTAACCTATTAGGGAGTTGATCAGTCAGCTCATCCATCCAATAGGTAAATCACTTAGTCAGTTAGACAATCAATAAACAGTCAACAAAAGTCAAAAAGTTCAAAACTATATCAGTCAAACAATCAGTAAGTCAATCTAGTTTTCAGTTCTTCAATCAATTTCTTAGGTCAACAAGTCAATCAACCAGTCAAAATTTCTACGAAGTCTCGTTTCAATAGACGGAGATTTTATTTTAAATTTACATTTGACTGTCTTAAAAATTAAAATAAATGTTGGCGCCTTAGTCCTCACAACTTATGTTACAATTGAATCCATCCTCTATCATTATTGTTATTCTTTCATTATTCCATGTATATTTTCTATGAAGTCAAGATAAAGAACCACTTTACTTCAGATTATTTTATCTATAAGTCTAGAGGCTCAACTAGAATATTTTTGATTTGTGCCACAAGCGTTTTTCTGACAGTTGCAAGTTGCAAGTTTGCTCGGCAACTTGCCTCGTCTGCCACATTGTCCGAAATTGTTGCAAGCAAACATTAAAGATGGTTCGAGGGTGCATGGAAGAGGGATAAAGGGGTAAAAGGAGGAAAGACATGGAAAGAAAGGGGGCAGATGAATAGTTTAACAGGGAAATCTGAAAGCGGATGCTCAAAAGCAGAGCCCAAGAAATGTCCCAGATACGAAAGATGAGACACGAAGGACAGAGCGTAGAATATGGTGGGAAAGCGAGAGACGAGGCAGGAAGAAGGGGAAGAAGAGGTGAAGGAAAGAGAGAAATTGGAATAAATACATAACTGAATATGACACGTTCGCCGCAAAGTACAAAACAACAATAAGACAAAGTGTCATAAAAGTTGTATACAAAACTTCAAAGTAGCTGCAACTACAAGAACAAGAACAAGAACAACATTGACAACAATTACCAACTGTGAACACACCGCAGCAGCAACAATAACAACAACAACAGCAACAATAACAACAACAACAGCAACAATAACAACAGCAATCAACTCGAAACCAGGCACTAAGCACTTTGAAAATGACATAGGCAACTGAAACTATTGCAATTTGACTCACTATATTCCCCTCTCACTCACACACGCACACACACATACACTCTCTCTCTCTTTCTTTATCGAGAACTCATTGTAATACCCTGTAATTATTTAAAGCTGTCAAATACAGAACCGGTTCGGTTCGGTTCGGTAATCTTAAATCTTTAAGCTAATCTATTCTTAACAAACTTAATATAACTCACAGAATATATAAACAAGGTTCGTTGATTTACAAAACAATTTTAAAGATGTCATACATTTTATTTAAAAATTATTTAATTGGGTTTTCCAAAAGGAAGCATAATTTAAATAGCTTAAAAAGTCAAACGAATAATTGCAACAATTGAACAAATAAAAAATTTTTTATTACATTAAATTGAATTGAATTAAATCTAAGTAGGTTGGAAACAAATAAAAATCAAATTGAAATTTAAGAAAATCTGCAGCAATTTAAAAATACATTCAAAGTACAGGGTATTGGGCTAGTTGAGCAGGTCTTGCACTTTGCGCTTGCTGCCGTTTTCACAAAAATAATAAGAAAGTGAACTTAAAATGATTACACGATAAAGTTTTTGGCCCTGCAATTTGCGCAACTCCGAAACAAACAACAGCAACAACAACAACACCTAAAATAACAACACAGTAGTAATAAGAACAACAACAACAACAACAACAACAACAATAGCAACAAAAATAAAGTTGATTTTGAACTTTGCATTTAGAGCTGCATCGTTTATTCGAGTGCCCAGCTCAAGTTCCCAATGGCCAGTTACAATTGCTGGCATCGATGGCAAATTTAAAATTGAAATTCCATAATCTAATTTTATTTACATATTATATATTATAGTTAGTTGGGATCTGTCCTGAATATATCATTATCTCTGACAAGAAAGAGACGGAGAAAACTTATTCTACTGAATAAGTAAAGGAGCTTTATCTATCTATATTTCCCATACATTGTAATCTAGTGCAAGAGCTCTATATTCTAATATTTATATTTTATATACTTTGGTTTATAATCTGTTTTTTGTTTTCTATATACATTCTTTATATTTCATTCCATGTTCCATTTAAATTTTGTATTGTTCCTTGCATCTATTTATTTTTGCTTAAATATATGTACACTTTTCCAATCTTTTACTCAGAAGTTAGTTTCTCTCTTAGTATAACTTGGATATATCGTATTTTTTCCAAGTCTTGGCCATTTGGACAGCTGCTTTTTCTAGCCATATTCTACTTAAAGCCTTTGCCGTTTGGTCCAGTTTCGATTACAGCACTTGAAACTATTTTCAATGTGATTTTAGACTTGTTTAATTGCCGCTTGACTGTCGTTGGCAGGGGAATCCCCCATAAACTATACAAATAGTTACATTTCACATTGAATATACACACTTTCCCATCCACTGCCATCGAGAAAGAGTTATCAACTTGTAATCCCTTGTAAGCTTCTTTTCCCTCCCTTTCTCCCTTTTGCCTCTCCGCTATCCGCTTTCCCCTCCTGTTTTTTCTTCTCGAAGTAAATACATCAGTTGATTGCGTATACGACAAGTTGTACCGTTTAAGGCACTTAGTCGCCAGCTCTTGACTAGCAAACTCTGTCATGTTGATCTCTGGGTCAGGAATTGTGTTTGACTCCATGCCATTGCCACGCCCCCTTTGTTGACGCCCACTCTCAGGCAGCCAAGGTCTCTCATTCCACTTTTAACTTTGGCTCTCTACTTCAACTACTTTTGCCTGGATTTTCGACTCGGCGATAAGGTAACCAAAAGTCTCGCGACATCTGCAGTCGCAGTTGACGTCGCAGTCAACGTTGTCAACGCAGTCAGCATTGATGTCGACGTCAACGTCAACGTCGATGTTGCTGTAAGTGCTTGAAAGTCAATTTTGAATTTAAAATACACCACGTAACGCAATATGTTGATCTTTTGAATACGAATACGAAATCCACGACTTCTTCAACTGTATTCTCTCTCTCTCTCTCTGTGTGTGGGTGTGTGTGTGCGGCTGTGGGTGTGTATAGGGGGTCGAGTGCTGAATGTGAAATGTAGAATGTGAACGCAAAATGGCAGCACAGGCTATACAACAAATAAGTGGGCTCTAACATAAAATACTCGACTGAAAAATACCCTGTAATAGCATATTTCTCATTCTTTTTTATGTTAATTGTTTACTTTGTGAATAATTATTGCTTATCCGGAATAAATAATAATTAGGAAAAACAAAAAAGGGAATTTGCTTATTGAATTTCCCCAACACGCAAGTTTAAACTTGTTATTAAATATCCTGCTAGTTGACTTGAAATTATGTTTTAAATATCTTACGACATAATTATTCAAATTATTCATGTTTAATTACTAAGCCATTGCTCTAAAATGATTACAACAAATCCAATGTATGCCATAGACAGATCAGGAATCTTAACTAAATCTCTTTAATTGTTAATCTTATTCAGTTTTGTTTTAGGCTTATGATGCATTAAGTACATTAAATATTTTATTAAACGTGTCTCATATAAGAATTTTGTAATTGATTTAAACTTTCTAGACTTTATGCATATTTAAGTGGTGGGCCTAGATTTTTCTGAGTAGTGCTGCTTTTTCTATACATTTTTATAGGGTATTTGTCGCAGAACCAGACGTACTCACACACAACAAATTTAAATAAACTTTACTAATAAAATGTCGTTTACAAGTGGCAAGTGTCGACGGCGACAGTGACAGGTTCTGAACCTGAGGCTGAGACTGATACAGAGACAGAGACTGAGACTGAGACTAAGACTGGGACTTTTAGCTCTGTCCCAGTTTGTCAGACAGACGCTTGTTGGGTTACGTATTAGAAGGGTATATGAGGGAGAAGAGGGGGTTTGGGTGAGAGGCTTAGCTTAGAGGGGAAAATACGTGGTAAGAGTAGGTCGACGATGTTGAGGATGTTGAGGATGTCGACGCATGAGTTGATGCCTGATGCCAACAACGTATTAATTTTGTGTATCAAAATAAACTTATTCTTCCCCTCCCAAAGAAACAGAGAGAAAAGGAAGCAAGGAGAGGAAAGGAGGCAGAGTTACAGCTCAGTTTACAGTTGCCGAAACGGAGCAAAGAAGAGAGAGGCATGTATAAATATCTACATCACGTTCCGAGCTCGGAATGCCAATGTAAATATTTTCAAACTTTGATGAAATAATCAAGGTAAACAGTAAATGTCGTTCTCGTTGTCGTTGTCAATGTCCTCGCTCTCAATCCCAATCCCATTCGCCTTACTTCCCAACCCTTGGCATGCTCCTTTTCCTGCCATCTTCTGCTGCTTCTTATTCTTCTTCTTCTTCTTCTTCTTCTTCTTCTTCTTCTTCTTCTTCTGCTGCTTCTTCTTTGCGGCACCAAAATTTGCTGCGAAAAGGCATCAACGGCAAACTGCAGTTCAACTCAAAAGTCTGGCAACGCCTGCTTTTCTCTTCGAATGCTGCACAATGGCACAAATCAACACTTTAGTAGACATTTGTTTTTAATTTTTTAATATTTTTAAAAGATGAAAACATCAATTTTCCTAAAAAGCAAAAAGGAAAAAGGAAAGCAAATTAGGAAAAATTAGAATACTTGAGAATTGCATTGTGTTAAAAGTTTGTATTTTAAACATATATATTTTATGCAAAATTGTATCTGAAATTCTTACAGTTACAGTTTATACGAAATTTAAAGACTGTTCGTCAAATCACATTTTGTCACAGCTTTCTGTAAATGGGAAAAATGACAAAGTTGTTATTATTTCAAATTTGGGAAAATAGGAAAACATGTAAAGCAATAAAAATTCAGTTAAGTAATGTTGTTGATGCTGATCTTTATTTAATATACTCTACTTTCCGTTTCTTATTTTCAAAACTTTTAAGACCTTTAATACTTTCTAATCTACCCAAATTTATATCCGTTATTGTGTTAATTGGCTCCACAGTGCATCGTGGTCTGCCGGCATGTAGCAAATAGAGTTGCAGTTACAGCTACAGTTACAGTTACATTTACAGTTTTGGCCAATGTTTTTGTAGCCTGTTTGTTTGTGCGACCATCTGACTGTCTCTTTGTCCCTCTGTCTGTCTGTTCCCAATGTCTGTCTGTTGTCTTGTTTGTGCGGAAGGCCTACGAATATCCTTCTATTTGTTTGGGCACACATAAATGTTTAACTGCAGCCAAGCAGAGAGTCCTTTGCTAGGAAAGTCAGTGTCATTTGATCAAAAGAGCCACTTTATTCATTACACAGCTGAGTTCGCTTTTGAGAAGCTAGACTGTAGTAAGTATCATCAATGTTAAATCATAAAAACATATATGTCATAAAACAACATTATTTTAAGGTTCAACAATTGAACCGAACCTGTAAAATAAATAGTATTACCATTATTGTATTTTCGATTAAATCATAAAAAAATAACTTCGGTTTTTCAAAGTCCAAACATTTCGATACTTAATATTATTTATTTTATATTATTTGAGACTTTGAAAAATTCAGCATCTTAAAACAGATTCTTAAGAACAATTCTAGTTTCCTAAAATTTAAGAATATTTAAAGCAAATAAGAAAATAGTATAATGTTTAGAGGTTTGCAGCCTTAGTTCATTATTGTTTTCATAATCATAAACATTTCAAGCAAAAATAACACTAATTCTGTTACTGTAAAAACTATTAAGATTTTAAACTATTAAATTTGAGATATTAATTTAAGAATAAAGTACGATTTATATGTGAGAAAAGGATTTTAAGAAATAAAACCAGTTAAAGCCTTGAGTATGAAATAAAAAGTTGTGTACATATTTTAAATCGGTCAACTTAAAGTGTTGCCTTCATAGTGTGACCAGACTGAGAGAGAGAGTGAAAGAGAGAGAGAAAAGAGTGAGAGGTTAACCATACTCCTTTTTATAGAGTCCATATCATCAATCACTAGAGCTTCATGGTGGACTATGGCAGAGATTTTGGCACAACCAAAACCGGAGCATTTGAGCCCGGGGATTGAGTCTTCTGGCCTCAAGCTCAAAACGTTGCCCAGTGAATGTCACACGCCGTTGGCTAATGATGACCCCTTTGGCCAAACACATGGACTGTCCTCGGGATTCGTTAAGGGATTGGGATTGGGAGCTGGACTTAGGATTGGGTTTGGGTTAGGGATTGGAAATAGGAAAATAGGAAATTTAGTCAGGCATAAGATCGTCAAGGCTGTAGGCGATAACCTTTAAATTGTTACCCATACATAGACACACTCCCACACACACACACACACACACACACACACACACACACACACACACACACACACACACACACACACACACACACACACACACACACTCACACTCACATTTATACCCATACAAATATGTGTGTCAAATGCTGTTCAAACATAGAAATGCCAACAGCTAGAACAACAATGAGGTGCAAAGTTGAATGGATAAAAAAAGAAACTAGTTAAAAAAAAACACTATTAAGCTGAGATTGACCAGCAGATACCCTGTAATTAGTCATAGCAAATTACTTATTTTTTCGACATTTTCAGAATAGTTTCACTACCAAGCGAAATATGCAAATGCGAATTAAATGCAAATTATAATACAGTCTTATTAAATTGCAAATGCAATCTTGAGAATAGTTATAGTTTAAATTTGATCAAAAACACAAATTTTATATACTTTTAACTGTAATTTGAATAAATTTTTGTGTTGAAGATTGATGATGATTTTTTATATAAATTATTGTGTATTATAAGAGCACAAATTTAATTTATCCCCCTGTACAGGGTATGCAAACAAGGGCTAAAAGAAAAGCAAAGTCAAAAACTATTTAGATTTATTACTATATACTTATATTATTATTTTTATTATTTTGGGAATACTTACTACAGTAAGGCGAAAGAAGTTGACAATTGCATGATTTGTAGTTGCTGCTATTTTACAGGGTATTAAACGAAAGACAGAAAGCAAAGCTGAGTTGAAAATGGGGCACAAATGTCTGGGCAAGTTGCAGGTCGCAAGTCGCAAAGGTGCCACAGGATGTTGGGGGCGATTGTCACTTTGCCGCCTGCCACAACCTACACTCTCTGTCTGAGAGTGTGTGTGTGTATGGTGTGTGTGTGAGTGTGTGGTGGGTGCCCTCTAAATGCTGCTCAATGCTTGCACAGAGCACAGAGCACAGCCGAGTGCACTGAGATAAACCACCATAAATCTGTTGCCATCATTTTAAAGCGATTACTACAAATGGATGTGCGCACGGTGACTGCAACGTCGACGTCGACGTCGACGGTGACGATGACAACGGGCTAAAAAAAATAGAAATAAAAATAATAAAAAAAAGAAAAATAGGAAAAGAAAAGACAGCTCTAACGGTATAAGTATATAAAAAGCGTGTGAAAAACACAAGCCAGGCAAACGTATGAATAGCAAACTCACATTCACAATCACACACACAATCACAATCACATTCACACACATTGAATACATACATCCCCAACCTTACCAGACTCCAACACCAACTCGTGGATACGATTTCGATTCTGATTCCCAACTCCTTTTGCCCCATCTCTAACTTTCAACCGCCTCTCCAGCTGCTTTTGCTGCTTCTCAGACTCTTTTGGCCAGTTTGCCAGCTGCCAAAAAGGGGGTGTAGAGGGGGACCAAGGGGGGACCCTGAAGGGAGGCTAACAAGTGCAGCACAAAACGGTGAGCTCAGAGCTTCACAGCAAAATAGAAAATGGCAAAATACACACACACACACACAAAATACAAAAAAATAAAATAAAATAAAAATGTAGACAGACAAACAAAATAAAAGTAGTAAAAAAAACACACACATATATACACTCTCTCAAACACACACACACTCGCACAAAATTCGCGAGTAAATTGCTCTAGTGAACAACACGCGCAAAAATGTGTAGCATTTCGATTGCGGCCCTGCACTTACAGGGTGTCTACAGCTTTAGTTTTGCTAACAAAATAAGTTAAAATAAGATAAATAAATAAGATAACAGAAACAGCTCTGCATTTCTTTCTCCCTCTTTCTTCCCAATCAGCAATCAGTAACCACCAGTCAATCTACACTCAGTTATCAGTTATTCAGTCAATCAACAGCCACGATAGTAATAACAGAAGTCTCTTATTCTTTCACTCTCTTTTTCTTTTCAATCATTTTTAGTCAATCACCAGTTAGTCATCAGTCAGTCACTAGTCAATCACCAGTCAATCACTAGTTGGTCTACACTGAGTAATTAGTCTAACAATAGTAAATCACCAGTCAATCATTAGTCAATTAACAGTCAGTCATATATCAATCGCAAGCACAGCTCTAAATTTATTTCGAGTTACATATAACATATGTAATATTTTTGGAATATCTTATACAATAAATTAATTGATTCAAAATGTATTTCACTTTAAAAAATTATTTAATATAATTGAATATGTTTTTAACTTTTATCAAACCTTTTAAAAATGTCTTACACCTATAAAAGTTTTGTTTGCTTTTCTTAGGAACTCAAAGTAACCTGAAATAGAGATTATATGAAATAACTGCTATAAAGTCAGTGAAAAGTTTACATTTGAAATATGCCCAGAAACTGAAACACCCTGTAAGCATTGCATATGTTGTTGGGTTGTTGGTTTGCTTTGGAGGCACACACATACATATATGTAGGTGTGTTGTTGGTGGATTGTTGTGTTTGTAGTTTGGTGGGTTGATGGCATAGTGGTGTTTTAGTACTTACATATGTGGTGTCAATTGATGTGTGACGCCTGTGCGCAAATGAAATTTAATGAGCCAATTTAAAGTTGCGCCATATTTATAAACTGTATCTGAATTGCAATTAATTGCCAGCCTGACTGCAATTGCAGTTACAACTTGTGCTGCAAACGGGACTCACTCTCTCTCTCTATCTCTATCTCTATCTTTACTCTCTTCGCTATTCCCTGCTCTCTTTTCCATACCAGGCAGTTGCTGCAGTGCGTAACGCCGAGAGCGTTTCAAAAGTTCCACCAAAGAGGGGCAGAGAAGATGGACAAAGAGCTAGACGCGAGCATTAGTTGCAACTCATGCCGCACCAACAATTAGCCAACTGTCCAATTAAAATTACAAGTTGCCAGCAGATCCTTGACTAAGAATTCAATCACATACATAAACATAAACAGTATAAAGACACACACACACACACACACACACATATATACACAGCAATATATCCTTTAAGGACTGGACTCAAAGGATTACCACAAAAATGTGACGCTCATTTCGTATCTCGTTTATCTGAGCACATTCCAAAATTGCTTCAAATGAATGAGCTCGCATTCAAATGGATGACGAATCTTGGCCACAGCACAAATCAACAACAACAACAACACAAGCGACAACAACAACAACATCTTGTATAAATGGTAGTAAAATAAAAACATTAGCAATGAATATCACGAAGCGCGTATACCCTTTAGTTATCTACAGAGAAAGTAAAGAGATTAAAATCAAAAGTCAAACATTTAAGAAAATGGCAAAAAAGGAAAGAGAAATAAAAAGCAAATAATCCCCGTATAGGGCAACAAACTGAGAGAGTAAGCGGGCAGAGGAAAAGAAAAATATCAAGATGGAGAAAAGAGTTAGAAGGAATATATAAATATGAAGAGAAATCTTAGAGATTTCGCTTTCGTATAAAAGGAAAAAGGCCTCAGTCGCTCTGGTTACATTGTTGTACTATAGAATTAATTCTAAGTTTCAATTAAAATAAATAAATAAAGAAAAAGCTTTCATGCATAAATAGTAATGAAAGATAAAGAGACCAAAAAATATAGATAAAGAGGAGATAGCTCTGCAGCTCAATTGTGTTTAAAAGAATTCAAAGATTTAGTGCAATCTATAAAGAGAGAAATACTAGAAATACTAGCAAAAAATATAACAGAGAATTTACTGTAAACAGTAAGCTTTAAAGCAGCGCTCGTCGAAATTTGCACCCGGGTGAAAAAGCTTTTTCAGATATACTAAAAAGTTTTACCTACTGTTGTACAACAAGCTAGAAAAAGTAAAATTTATTTATAGAATTAATTGAATTCTTAATTCCTGCCTACGTGTTTCCTTAACGCTTTAAGAACTTTCAATAACTATAGACTAATATAAAAGACAGGCAGCTTTTCCGACCAGGGACAAGTTTTGACAAACACTGTTTTAAATTTAAGTAAAATTCTTGAAAAGGGAATCTTTGAAAGCGTTGCAAGCTGCAAAGTTCAGTTGTGATGCCCCGCATAAAATGCTTAACATGGCAAAGCATAAGGCGAAGCATCATTATCACCATGATGATCAATGCTATCATCATTATGTGTAAAAGCATCAGCATCATTATCATCATTATCAACAGCAGCTTCGTCATCGTCATCAGTCAGCGGACACAACGTTGCCTGCAAATTGATTCAATGCAACGCCAACAACGGCAACAAAGTGTCCAATGTGGTTTAGGGTTCCCAGGCTGTGGTGTCTCCTTTTTGGCAGTAGTGGTGGCAACTCGCAACTAGCAACATGAGATGGGGGACTAGGGCTAGGGTTGCCTGGTCATTTTGCTTGCTGCAATTTTCGGTGGGGCATTTAGCAGGTGACGCGATTCCCAGGCAGCGGTCGCTCGACCCAATCTCTCTCTTCTCTAACTCCTCCCTTTCACTCCTTCTCTCTCGCTCTATCTCTCTGTCTGTTGCCTTTGTAGGACTGCCCGCGTGTCTTTGGGACAGTGGCAACTCTGGCTGGCTCGGTAAAACTCGGGCAGTGCTTATGTTTGCATTCCTTTTTGGCATTTTTGCACTTGAATAACTTTGAAATATGGGATTAAATCGTCTCTTACGGGATTTTCTCGATTACAGCTATCATGGCTAAAGCGAGGGGAGACAGCGAGACAGTGAGACAGAGAGACAGAGACAGACACACGAGAGAGGAAGAAGAAGAAGTTTTTTGGACATGGAGCATGGCATAAGGTCATGTCTCCGCCTGCGTCCACATTCACTTCATCTTCGCAGCTTCGTCTGCGCTTTGAGTTTAAACGACGCGAGGGTCGTCAGTGAACCAGAACTCTGCTTACCACCCTCTCTTCTACCTTATTTCCAGTCTAACTGTGTCCCACTTGGGACCTGTTGGTATGTGGTAAACAGAACATGGTATTCAGCATACTTTCATTCCGATTTAATACCACAGCACCGCAGAATCCGTCATTGCTCGATTCTGCATATAGTTCAGCTTCCTTCAATTTACCACAGCAGGGAAGTATCTGCATTACAGGCAAAATTGAGTAATGAAATTATCTATTCCTTAAATCCTGAAAAAAAATTCTAGAAATTCTAAAATTCTTCTCTAGAAACCGATTTGCAAAACCGAATCCAAATTTGCACAGTTTTCTGTGCAAAAAATCCCACAGGGATGTCTCTCTGTGGGAAAGTGTTGCGAGAAAGTGTGGCCAGCTAGCAGTCACGTCTCTGCACTTGCTATAAACACGGTGAATCCAAAAACTGGACAGCTAAGCAGTAAAACAAAGCGGCGAACTAAGCTTATACACACACACACACACACACACACACACACAGCACACACACACATACAGAGTCATATGTGGCTTGACTGTGAACTTTTCAGTCGAATTGCTTTGCTCTGCTCTCTGAGCTTTTTGTAAAGCATTTTCAAATCTGCACACAAACAAATCGCGCAACATACTCGCTGTGACATTTGCACAGGCAACGAGGCAAACGAGTGGTAAAAAGAGAGGTGAAAGGAGGGGGACACACGCTAAAGAGACAAAGAGAGAGAGAGAGGGGAGACACAGAGACAGCTTTAAGCTGCCAACCACATTGACGCACTTATTGAAACGTTAGGAGCAACGAGGCAGCAACAATTTTAATTATTGGACTTTATTGAACTGCTAATTACCCTGTAATTAATTTGAAGTTTTCTCCGATAGGAAGTATTAATCATATGTACGACATGGTAAAAGCAAAGTTAAATAACTTTTGTATTTATGAGAGCATCAAAACTGCAGTAAGATAAACAAAATATATATATATCAATAAAATCTAAATCATGGTATCTTAGGTTAGTTTTCATAAAACCTAACATATGTTTCATATCGATTTAATTTGTTCGACTGGCTCTTAAATTTCTTCTTTTTGAGTCCGGATTTTCTATGTGCATTCGGAATTGGAAAGCTTAACTTTAACAAATACCATCTTATATCAATTGCCAATGGTTGCAGGGTATCACAACAATTGCAACATCGTTTATGCTTATGAATCCAATAGCAACAACAACATGAGAGCTTTGCTGCTGCTGCTGCTGTTGACAGCGACGCTGACTGCGCCCACAAAAGTAGGCAACAGTTTTTGGCATTTTTTTTTTATTTTGCATGCAAAGTTCCCAGGCGAGTTGATGCTGATGTGGTGATGTTGCTGATGTTGCATGAAACATCTCTGCTCTGGACACACACTCTATACTAACTGATGTTGCCACTGCTGCTTCTTCTTGCATCCTCTACTCACTAGCCTCAGCTACAATTTGCTCTGGACACTCAGTCGCTGCCTGCGGCGGCAATGAAAATAAATTTTCAACAACATGATGACTATGAGGCGAGACACGGCACAAAGTGCTGCATGCAACTATACTACTCTATCTCTTTTTCTCTCTCTCTCTCTTTGTCTCTGTCCCTCCCACTTTCTCCTGCTCTCTCTCTCTCTCTCTCTCTCACTATATGTGTATAGAAGTGCATTTGCCATTTTGGGTTGCCGTTTTATGCGCAAACGTTAAGTCAACACAATTTCAAATTTAGTTTTTATAGAAAATTGTCTGCGTTCGTTTTTATACCCTTGCAGAGGGTATTATTAATTTGTCAGCCAATAACTAAGGAGACCGCAGAAGGTGTATAAAATATGGGAGGCAATTGTTTTATCAAAATAAAAATGATAAATGTGCGCTACCAGACTTCAAACTTGCACAGCTTTGTCAAACCTGAACTGATTTTGACCATGATTTAATTTATAAAATAATTCTACATTTAAAAAAGTTTAGAAGTATTTTAAATGAAGCTACATTCTTTTATTTCTAGAAAGAGTTTGTAGTACATTCTATTAACAAAACTATAAAGGCAGTCTACAGTGATTTTCAAGGGTATAAAATATTCGGCGTGTCGAAATTAAATTTTTTTTGCTTATTGCCATTCTACTTTTTTTTTGCATAGTTGAGAAAGAACTTGTTTGTGGCTGTCTCTGCTTGTCTGTGCTTGTCTCTTTCTCTCTGTCTGTCATATCCTTGACTAGCTTTAGGTTTTTTTTCAATTTGCAAATTGTTGGCCGCAGCAATTACCGTTTGATCACCAATCTTCCCTCTCACTCTGTGCTTCGTCCCCCTTTATCACAGCCACTTCATAAACTGTTGATACTCTCGTTTCCTTGACTCTCGACTCGCAGTTAGGCAATAATTAAGCCCAGTACCCACTGCAAGTGTGAGTCCTCACCTTGTTTCTCCCTCTTTCCCACTTTCTCTGTGCTCTGTGCACTGCTCGACTTAATGAATCCGAGTGAGGCGCCAATCTGGAGGCAAAGTCAAACCCAATGCCACGTCACGTCAAACACTGCAAATATTTATGCCGAGGCGCAAGCGGCATCAAAATGCAAATGGTGACGATGACGAGCCTAAACGTTGCCAGGACGCGTCAGGATACGAGGAGAACGTGTACGCGTATGCTGTCATCGCTGATTGCACCGCATACCCTCTTCCTAACCCCTTCCACATTCACTCCCTTTTTCCTCGAGTGTTGAATTGCAAATGTGTCAATTGTCAACTTTCTGACTGCCAAACGGAATCAGCACCATTCCTTCCTCTATCTCTTACTCTCTCTCGCTTTATGCTTTTTCGACAGGCATTGTGTGTGTGTGTGTGTCTCGGGTTAAGGGGCGTGGCAGTGGGATGAGAAACATACTGTTGTCCCATTTGTTGCAATTTCTTGGGCACTTTTCTTATTCTTTGTATGCAATTAACGCTGCAATTTGTAGAAACCATACTCATTCCCCTTTTCCCTGTCTCTCGTTTTGTCATAAATCACTTGTAGGCTTGTGTGTGTGTGTGTGTGTGTGTGAAGGGATGTTTGTGAGTAGGGTGTCAGTAGGAGTTGAAAACTTGACAAGATTTGGCTTCAGTTTGCAGCCATTTGGCAACAATTATACGACTTTTGTTTGCCACTTTTTATGTTCGCTTTGGTTTTGTATACCCTGCAATTTTAAAGTGCTTCCTAATTTGGTAAGATAGACTTTGTAAAATACGTCATGCCTTGGGAATGATGGATGTAATAGCTGATGACATTAAAATAAGACGACTACCTAATGGGCTTAATTTTACTGTACCTTAAAATGCTGGGAATACCTAGTTTTTAATGCGAAAACTAAGGGTTTATTGAAATAGAGATTTTCTTAAAGGAATTCTGAAAAGTCTCAAATTGGGATCAGTAAATTTAGTACCTTCAAGTATAAAAGCAATTTGTCCAATGATAGGAAATATAAATATCCCCATTTCGAATTAACTCTTAAATTTATTAGCAATAGGAATTTAATATATGTAATCTTTAGTTGGATATTTTAAAGTAAAGAATTAAAGATAACTGTTAAAATATCGATACCCATCCCCATTTTAAAGATATTTATCGAACGAAAAGAAATATGGTCCAAACTTAGTTTACTTCTTTACATCAAATAATAAGAATCTATTTAATATCTTCTTTTAGAAGGGTAGTTTAAATTTACTTTCTATATACCTAAATATTTACATTTGCATCAGTAACTGAAATTTTTTAAAAAATAAAAAAGTATATCCCTAATTGAATTTACCTCTTAAATCTATTAACAAGAATCTGTTTAAACTTAAGTAGGGTATTTTAAAGCATCTTTCTATACACTTAAACTATTTGTATTTGTTTGTTTTTGTTTCGTTGCAGTCAAGATTTAACATGCAATTGAGAAAGCAGACGAAAGACGATTACAATGACGATGACGATGACGATGCATGCCGATGTCGATGACAGAGCATAGGTCATCATTTAAATGAGAATTCACTTGGATCTACTTCTCCCTGTTTCCCTATCTATCTCTTATAAATGCTTCTCCACAGTCTGAGGCTCAAGTTGATGCCTGTGAGTGGAAGGCAGAAGTTACTTGGGGCAGATTAAAGCGAGGCACACAGCACACATGTTGCATGTTTGTCTGCCTTGTTGGCGCTTTAGCAAACTTTGCCACTCAACAACTAAAAAAAAAAAACACACACACAAAAAGAAAAAAAAAACAAGTATCCATAAAAAGAGTACAGCAAACGAAAGATTTGAGGAGCTGATGCGCAACAAAATAAAGTACTCCTTAAATATTTACGTTCCATGGATTCAATATGTGCGGTGGCTCTGCCTTCCCTCTCCTTCCTCACCTCCCTTGTGCCTCAGGCATCGTACATTCTCTTATGGCCCGGTCGACCAATCAAATCAAAGGCCACTCGACAGGCTTAGCTGCCCGTCTGCGTCTTCTCATTTCCCCATTTCCATCCTTTAGCACACTTTAGCTCCTTCTCCATTTCTATCCATATATCCTTGGTGAGTTCAATGCACGCACTGTCTACAGATTAGACCAAACGGACAACTGGACCGCCATTCTGTGGTCTCACACTCACACACATTTTATGCAAACAACAAAAAACACAGCAAAAAACAATAAGAATGCGGGCTGAGTTCAGCAGATAAACTCACCAACAATCAAGCAACTGGAGCATAGACCGCGATTTTATACAGTGAGCGTAATAAAGTCAACGGGGCAAGTAAAGACCACCAACTGTGAGACTCACAATCATATAGGTACAAAAAGCAGAGGGCAACGTATGTTGAGGCAGAACATAAAGGATTTAAATAGCCACAAAAACAGATTAAAATGGCGTCAATTGAAAGATGCTAAATATACCACACGTTGGGCGCCATATGTACGCACTTGTACAAAGACAATAAGCTGTGTGGCTAATCAATCTTTAAGTATTCTAAAGCTTGGCTTTTTTTATTGACTACAAAAAAAGGCAACGTCTCAATAGGTAAGATACTTTGGGCGCCGCACATAAGTTCACACCTTGCGACTAATGAGCCTGCTTTGGGCGCCAAAAAAGTTAAATGTGTACCCAAAAAATACATAGACTCTCAAATGCACAATATTAAGCTGAGTTATCTACATTAGGCAGCAGCTACATATTCAACAGGTACTAAAATACTAATATATAAATTATGATAATAAACCATAAGTTTAAATTGTATCTTTCAACAGATCGTAAGTCATTCACTTTCATTGGAAAGTGACCTACGTTGGGCGCTTAAAATGCACTGAAGAAAGAATACACTGGTACGTATAATAATAAGTTATAAGTTATATTTGAATTACATTAACAAACAACTTTAATATTATATTTAGCTGCTTCTTGTATCACAGACATGATGTGATTCTTCTCTGTCACTATTAAGCTAGTTAAACAGTCCACGTTGGGTGCCAAAAATGTACAACTTTAGTTGTGCGTGATCGATGGTGTACATTTATTTAATTGCAAATAATACGCAACATAAACCAATAAATCGATTAATGCGTTAAATTGACAGCTATCGATAAACAGAAGAGACAGAAACGACCACACAGAAGGCATTCCATTGAACACCATGTTGCAGGTAAGCCTGTTAGTTTGCCAATAAGTGTTGAATGTGTTTTTATATATCTACTGGTTGACTGACGGATTGACTAACTGACAGACTGACAAACTGACGCCACTTTAATCGTCGTGAGAGCCATCAACAAATAAATGGAACAACTGATACCTCGTACTCGTTTAACAATCATGGAATACCTTGTATCCCATTGTCAAATGACCATACTCAATGGTATTATATTCTTGTTGTTGCTGCTGCTGTTGCTGTTGTTGTTGTTCTTGCTGCCTCGTCGTTATTGGTTCATTGTGCTTGCAATAATTGTAAAAAGATTAAAGGGCATTTTAATTAAAAATTATATTTATTTGATTTAATTTTTATTGGCGCTTTTTCAAAAGCCATTTAACGAGCGACAAACACAACACGACACAAAGATACAATGCTCAACATTCGTATGGGGTTGGTTTTAAATGCTCTACTACAGAGGAGAAGGCGGAGGAGGAGGAGGAGGAAGAGCAGGAGCAGGAGCAGGAGGAAAAGGAAGAGTGCGAGGCAAGGTAGAATCGTTTGGTTCACATAAGTGTGAATTCAACAACGCAAGGAAATTAATCTTAAGCCGCAGACAGCGAAAAGCCAAAAATAAATCAACAATGCAATAATTTATCAGAAAATATGTGTGTCCGTTGCAAGTGCAACGCAATGCAATCCCCTCTCCCCTCCTCTTGTTGCCACCGCTTGGTTGCAACAACAACTCTCTCTTGCTGTCTCGCCTCAACCTGCAGCTGACAAAAGTATGCAACAGTGTTTGCGTTTGAATTTGGACCGTCAGCAGAATGAGTCAGCTGCATATATCACACAGACGGCAAGAGAGCGAGAGAGGGGAGGGTTAAGTGTGAGAGAGAGGGAGAGAGGGAGAGAGAGCGTGTGTCGACACTTAAGTCTCTGTAAAATCCAGTGTCATGGCAACGGGCAAAAACAGCATCCATGAGCAGCTGTACAAGCAGAGCTTTGGCCGTTCTGGCCACGTTTGTGGACAACGAAATATGAGCTAAAGCATCACACACACACAAACACACAGAAAGAGAGAGTAACTGCGTGAGTGAGAGAGGGACAAGGACAGACAGTAAGAGAAAGGGAGAGAAAGCGGCTCAGGTTCAGGTTGGCCGCCAAGCTCGTTGTCAGTTCATGAATCAGTACAGCGACCACGTCACTAACTCAGTAAGTCCGACAGTCACTGAGTCTGACAATCAACACCAAATGTTGTCGGACTTTCTGTACAGAAAACTGTGCATAAAAGCGCTCTGCAAGGCTGTATATGTAACATAAAAAAATGTGCATACGCTTCATGCACTTTTAATCCTTTGAGATCAATGTAATAAACTAGACTGCAAACCTAGAAAGTTTTGGAAAAAGCGTCAGCTCGGAAGTGAATCAACATTTTGGTTCGGGTCGCGAACCGGCTTCGAGAGACCCTCAAAAAAAGACATTGGCTTAACACTCAATTTAATTTTATACAACAATACTATTCATTTTCTCAATTACTTTTATTTTTCCTTGATTTTTTAAAGCCAGTTAACAAAAATACAAAATTTATACAATTCAGAAAACTTAACAAAAGATAATGAATTTAATAAGGAATTCATATGTAATTTCAAAGGTTCGGCTTATGATCCGGCTCGAGTAGGCTGAACCAAACCGGTTTGCTGACTTGGTAGCTAGGTAAATTAAACACATGAATAGTTCTCTACAAATTCCGCTTTATCGCAGAAGACGTCGTGGATATATGATACCTACTACATGAATGTTTCCTTACGCAAAACTGTTAAGGCTTTGTTCACCACATGCCATCAAGTCCGACTGGGAACACCAAGCAGCCCCCCTGGCCTATCATCCCTTACGGTACTAGCGCGTGTTTGCCTGGTTAAAATGTTGCTGCTTCATTATCTGGACGCTGTGTCCAGTAACAGCAACAGCTCGACTCGGCAGTCAAATGCAATAATGTGGGTGCGTTTCACACCTACCCACCTACCCTCTCCCCTTGTACTCCCTGCCCCTGTCTCAATCCCTTGCCTGTCGCTGTCATCGGGCAGCTGCGTCATCGTCATGGCCGTTGCAGTTGCACAAATTGCTTAAATTATGCAAAATATGCGCGCCACCAAACCAAAAGCACAATCCATGCTCTCCCTTTACGCCCCACAAAAAGAGCAGAGGCGTAGTGAGAGGGAGTGGGTGGGGGGGTCTAGAGGCAAGTGCTGAATAAAGGAAGGAGAGAGTTCAGGGGTTCGGGGTGATGAGTCGATGAGTGGAAGCAAACATGTTGCCATCCATTGGCCATTCCTAGGCCCCGTTGGCAACGTACATTGACAACAACAAAAACAGCGAGAGTAACAACAACAACAACAACAACACTTTCAAATTCATTTTCAAATTGATGAAACTTGCGTATATGTGTGTCTCTCTGTAGTGTAACTCGATAAATTCGGGGAAAGGGAACACTTTGATGGCCTGAAGAATAGACCAAAGAGTTGGTTGAAAAGGGGAAAAGTGAAGAGAGGGGGTAGAAACTTTCTGGACTTTGAAGTTGTTAAAGGGATCGATGGGACAGGTTATACCCAATGCTGCGGGACTTTTCCACAGGTCGCTCGATAATTCTATCGCCTACCTTGTTCCAAATTTCATTACCCCTTCGTCCATTCAGCTAACGCTCTAACTATCTATCTGTTTGTCCGTCCGTTTATCTCTTTCTCTCTCTCTCTCTCTCTCTCTCTCTCTCTCTCACTCTATCACTCTTTCTCTTTGACTCTGTCTCCGCCCGTGCTTTGTATTCACAAATCCAATCCAATTTAAGAGTGTAATTACATCAATTAAACTTAATCAAACTGTTTCAAAGCGCACGCCGCGAAAAACGCAACTTCAACTTTTAAGGCAAATGCTTGACGCACAGTGGGAAAAATTTGCCAAAATCTATGATAAACTGATTTAACTTGTGATCGTATGTGTATTTAAGATATAAACAGATATCTATGAATTTTTGTGTACTTTTTCCTATCAAATCTGTCAATTTTCTTGTTGTTACCAAATCGTGACATTTTCCCATCCTATTCCATTTTATTTGGCATTTTACCGCCGAATCTAGCCTTTTTCCTACAAAATCTATCATTTGTCAAATAAAATCTAGTCTTTTTCCGCCAACTCCAGCCTTCTTACGCCAAATTTGGTCTTCTTCGCTAAATCAGGCTTCTTTTCAAACTTTTCCTTATACTTTTTATCATGTCAATTTTTATCGCAGTTATATCAGTTTTTTGCTACTGTGCACATTCCCTCTCCATCTCTCCCCTTTTTCTTCTTATTCGTTCCTCTCTCTCACTCTCTATTATACACATTCTCTCGCTCGCACACACTTGTGAAAATTCACGTGCTCAAAATTCGCGCACACTAATTAAGTGCTGCCAAGTAAGAAGTAAGTAACTTGCCTCATGATGAGCAAGAAGACGCCGCATGGTGGCATCACCATCATCAGTAGTAAACTACATAGCCAGCTGCTGCGATCCCAAACATTCCCTTTTCCCCTCCGTCACCTTTTTAGACCCTATACAGAAAACGACCAAAGGGTCTATTAAGTTTGACATATAATAAGTGTATCTATCAGGCTTTCTTCCCATCTTTCAACTCTTTTAAATATTGAAATATTGGAAAATGATATAAACTATATTGAGGATCAGTCCTGCAAATTTCAACACGGTTAGATAATAAACTCGAAAGTTATCCAAGAAACAATTAAGCAAAGCATCTAAAATATTAATCTTACAGATTAAGGATGGGTTTCTCATCTGTCCGATAATCTTACAGGTTAGATAAGCTTAAGATTCTGTTCTCTTATCGGCAGCCAGATAACTGCCTAGTAAGGTTATCGGCAAGATGAGAAAACACACTAAATAGAGGGTCTCTTACAGTCGAGCTCACTTGACTGCAGCCTCTCAGTAGTTACACCTCTCGCATCACCTCTGGCATCTTGGCATCAACTTCTTGGGCCTTTGCTTCATATAATTTATGTTACATTTGCTGGCTGGCATAACTTTGCCTTGGCCTCAGTCTCCGTCTCCGTCTCCGTCTGTCTCTCATTCAGTCAGTTAGTCAGTCAGTCACTTTGAGTTCCAAATCAAGTCAAGGCAGGTGGCAGGTAGTTGCTTCTTCTTCTTCTTCTTACTGTACTCTCTCTCTGTCTCTGTCTCCCCGTTCTCATCGCTTTTGCTTGGATGGAGAATGTGGCACGTGACTTAAATAAATTGCAAAAATCTTTCTCGCTTTGCTTGCGTACAAGTATTTCGCATAGTTTGCAACACACCCTTCTCACTTCTGTCCCCTCCTCTTCCATCCTCTGTCTCTTGGCCAAGTTGTACTCCCAACTTTGGGTTCTTGAATCTCGAGTCTCCCTTCATACTTCTCAAGCTGCTGCCCTTTGTTCTGTGCCGCCCCCCAAAAGCGAAAGCATTTTGTGTGTGGGCTTCATGACTTTATTAGCAGACAGAAGTTGGCTGAGCGCCACCTGTCGGCAAAACTTTGCCACACATAATCAACACCTAATCAAAGTAATAGAAACTTATTGAATTAATCGTAGCATTGAATTTCTATTTGTTATTTGCACTGATTGGCAGCTCTTCTCCTCGTCTTGTCTTTCCTCTACTTCTTTCCTTCTATGACTTTCTCCCCTACTCTTTTCATGCCCTTTCTCTGTTGTGTGGCTAAGATAATCCTCCTACTATCAATCCGTTGGCTAATTATAAGCACTCGGCACGCTAATCATCAAAATTGGCAAATCTCTGGCCAGCGTTGACAGCTGTCAACATCTTCCCCATCAATTTTGATTAGCTGCCTCGCATTCGCATTCGCTGAAACGTGGAACATGGAATATTGGGGGAATGCTGAGAATAAAGGGGGGTGGGGAACTAGATATGTGGAACGTGTCAATAACTCAAATTACGAGTTTACCAATGGACATCATCATCAGCATCAGCATCATCATCAAAGCGGCAAGTAAATCGTGTGTGCAGATGCGACGAGAAATGCATTACACTATTACAAAAAGCTCGCCATCTATCAATCGTATTTAAGTAATCGATAGTTCGATAACCCCAGGAACATCGTAAAGATGTTGTCTTTTATTTATAGTGTGTAACGTGTTGATCCATTAAAGATAGAGCTTACACAATTTAATAAAACAACACGATATTCAGTGTTTACCGCTATCGATTGCATAATTGTCTATCGATAGTATTGTTCTTTCTATTGTGATACAAATACTTACTACAAGTTGACCGACTGAAATGGGTCACTTAAGTTAAGCATTAATTTTAATTATTAACAATATTATTGATAGTACAATTGCTATGGATGGCATTGGTACTTATTTAGTCATAGTTGTCTATCGATAGTAGTGCTATATACTTGGTTATGTTATAATTTAAAATTAATATAATTAATTTTTTAATGTTTTTTTAATCGTTAGCTAATTATCTTAAGTTAGCAATTTGCTAACTGATATTTATTATTCAGGCACTTGCTGGCAATATGGATTGTTGAATATCCTTTAAAACGATTGTTTTTATCAGTTGTCATAAATTCGTATGGTGTCTCCGATTTTTCCTTAAACTGTAGAAACTATCGATAACTACACTGCGTCTTTCAGCATTAACTATCTTATATTCTATCTCATTTTAGAGCTTATTAAAAAATAAACACATTCAGTTTTAGTTGCTTAACTTCATTTGCGGCAAACTGTTGACAATTCAAAGAGACAGAGAACGAGAGACCGAGAGAGAGACAAAACGAGAGAGAGGCAGCTGAAGATGAAGATGGAAGTCCTTTGTCTGTCGGCATCTTTATCGTTGACGCAAATTAAAAATTTATACATACATAAGGATATTTAGAGAGCGGGGGCATAATTATACAAATTGGGAATGCAATTAAATTTAATTGTTCAATGTTGCCAACACTCGTGAGAAGTCGGCAACTGTTTTTCCCAGGCACTTGCTATCTCTTTTATTTCCTTATACGTTTCCATCTATCTCTCTGAGTGTATGTGTGTGTGTGTGTGTGTGTGCGAGTACCATGTGTGTGTGTTTCGTGTTTCTTCTTCTTTTTACCCTGACGCCCAGTCAATGAAATGTAAAAACGTTTTGAGCACGAACCTTGTCTCCCTGTACACCGCATCGCACTTGGTCTCTTCATCTTCCCACTCTACCCCTACCTTATACCCCGTAACCCCCTTAGGGTACCCCTGTGGGTCCCTTCCCTCCCGCTGTGACAGTACCAGTGCGCGTAAGTACCGTAAATAAAACAAGCAAGAACAAGAACTATATGTCTTGGTGAAGGTGAAATACCCTAACCTTACCTTACCGTTATAAACCTCTCCTAGCTTTCCTTACCTATCCCCTACTTAGAATTATCCTTAACTAATCCGATCCATATCTTTTGTATATCTAAGTTTACGTGAAATAGCCTTACGCTATTTTAACGCATCTTTAGCTTTCTACACCTTATATCTATTTTAGATTTATCCTTACCTTACAATATTATTATCCTTATCATATCTTACCATATCGTTAACTTTCTGCACTTATATTTTATGTCTTTTATATATGTTAGTGTAAATAAAATTCTTGTTCCCTACAGTAACTTACTATTCTTCACTTTACCTACCTTACCATGACTTAAATTAAGTTTTATCTTTACCTTTCCTAACCTTATTCTTATCTTACCTTACTCTATGACAAACACTTTTTCCTAAAGAAAGATGATTCTATTCCATAATTGATCCAAATATATTCAAAATAACAATTTAATAAATTCAAAAATTGCGTTAAAAATTGCATATTATTTTTGAAGTAATCTTATGATTATCTTTATTATTGACTATTAAATTGTAATGACTATCTAAAAACAAATAAGTTTCGATCGAAAGAACATGATCAGTAAAATATTTTACCCAATAGGAAAAATGTGTTATATTGACTGGTAAAGTTATTGCACCCCATGTCAGAGTATAACAAGCACAAATTATAAATGTGGAGCAGGAGAAGAATAAGAAGTAGAAGGAGAAGGAAAAGGAGAAGGAGGAGCAACAGCTAAAGACGATTCCCATGATTACGAAAATGTAGCAACTATTCAAAGCCTACCTCTTCAGGTACTCGTACTTCCCACTCTACAAGAGAGAGAGGACAAAAAAGCATCTTTTAATGATAGATCACCTGGCACTGGACAGGAATGGAAATGCAGAAATAATGAGGCACAGAAGGTGACACAATAACAAAAAACGAAATATGACAAAACAGCAAATAACAAAACGAAAAGCAAGACGAAATGGGCCAAAGACAAAAACAATAAACGCTTTTTTGGGGACAAAACTGTCCAGGCAAAGGCAAATGGCAGGATAAAGAGAGGGAAGTCAGAGAAATTGGTGAAGAGAGAGAGAGTGAGCGTGGGAGAGAGGGGAGGAATGAAAGTGTTGCAACAATTTGCGTGAAGCATCCGCTGACCTTCGTTGTGGATTGTTGAGTTTGTGGAGTTGCATGCAACCGGGGTCCGGAAATGTTGCGGGCACATCTTGAAATAGGAAAATAGGGAAATGGGGCAAGGGAGGAAATGATGGAAATGGGGGAAATGTGCGGGGAAAAGGGTAAAAAACACGTGCCCAGTGCCCGATAAAGCGTTCGCCAGGTGCCCATGAATACGAAACAAGGCGGAATGCCAAACACAAATGACACTGTCCAACAAAAGAAAACCTTTTATGTTCGCAACAGCAAACTTATCTTTTGGTCAGCTAAGCAAATCGTTATATATCTGGTAGAGAGTCAAATTTAATTATCAGATGCTTCCAATTTTAATGGACTTTTAAAAAGTCTGGCAACGCCACCAACTTTTAGTTGGCATTACTTTATCTTAATGCTTAACTTTAATATTTAATCTAGAAAAAATAGACACTGCAAAGTGAAACACTCTCTGTGAAAATTGTGAATTTCTAGTGGTTCTCAGGCTAAAGCTTTAGGTGATGTCTGAACCTCAATTATGCAGTGTAGTGTAAATATTTTGTGTGGTGTGCGAGTGCAAAGTGTCGCCCTCTGCATTTAGTGGCCTATTCAGAACTGACAGTTTGCTCTCTTATCGCGCTTTGTTTACGCGCCGTTGCATCGCCCCCTTCCCCCCACTAGGACCCTTAAATACCCCCTGCTCCTGCCACATGCCGCATGCTTCAAGTACGATAGAAGGCGGGGAACAAGTTCATGCCAAGTAAAATGAAATGAACCAACTTTCTCTCTCTCTCTCTATCTATCTGCCTCCGTCTTTAGTTGTTTTTGTGTGTGTGTGTGTGTGGCAAGTAGGTGTGGCAAGCGGGAGTGGGGGAGATGTGGCAGAAGGAAGTACATAATATCTTAATTATTTCTTTACATGTGTTTTAATTTTTAGTAAGCTTCCTCGCTGCCTTGTTGCCTCAATGCTCGTTGCTTTGAGGCGCCACAAACACATTCACAACGCTTGGCATTTCAGTCACGTGCTGCAACTAATGCGCCACGCCCCCTCCGCCCATATGCCTTGCCCTGCAGCACACACACGCTCAGACAGGGATGGAGGAAGGGAAAAGGGAGAGAGAGTGTAAGGATGTTGCAAGCATACTCCATTGGCAACTTCAACAGATGAGCTTGTGGCAGGCGTTATCCTTGTTGTTGTTAGACCCTGTACTTGCAAACTACAAAAGAGTCCCTCAAGTTTGTTAAAAGAAGATTGCAGAGCCTAGAAAGTTTGCGTATTCTTGATGTGTTATTTAAGATTTTATATAGACATTATTTTTAGTAAATTTTCTAGTTGTCCCTTTCGTGTTGTTTCGTCACTAGAGTGATCTGCTGACTATAAGACATAATACGTGGTATGTAGGATACTTTATATTCTGTCCAGATTAAGTTTGATTTGCCATTTTGCTACGTCAATATTTGTTACAGAATAAGTACAGGGTCTCTTTCAGTCGAGCTCTTTTGACTGCAGTCTTTCTTACTAGTTGTTATTGCCGGCTGTTGAATGCTGGTCGCAGACGCAAAGGTAAATGTTAAAGTTGGTAACTAAATGTGCAGCAGCAGGCGTTGCTGGTGGCATGCGGCATGTGTCATGTGGCACACTGAAGGGAGGCGGGGCAACTAACCAACTCATTTGCAGCCTCTGTCTCCGTCTCCGTCTCTGACTCTCTCTGTCTCTCAGCCTCTGCCTCAGGCTTTGACTAGGCCAACACTTGCTGCCAAGTTTTCTCAATTACTTGACTGCGTCTCGTTGCTGCTGCCAGTGGCATGCCACTCCTCCTACCTACCTCTCTTCCTCTCTTTCTCCCTCTCTCTGTTCTCCTTTCACCTTGACTACGTTTTGGCTGCATGTTGATTAAACAAAAAGAAGAATAGAACTATGAAATTTTAGTTGGATTCTGTCGGCATCTACATTTCGAAAGCCCCTGCTCCTTCCCCTTCCCCTGCCCCTGGCCTTGCCCCTGACCCCTCTCACTCCACTCTGCCCCTCCCTTTCCGCACTTTCTCCCTCATTCTTTTCCCCCTAACAATGTGTGTGTATTAATCCAACATAATTAAGAAATTTAATTAAAGTGCAGCGCGCACTGAATGTGGAATGTGTGTGTGTGTGTGTGTGTGTTTGTGTATGTGTGTGCCCCTTCCCTTCCCCTTTGCACTCAACATGTCATGAGAAAGCAGTCAAACTGGTCAAATCCTTAAAAATTCAAATTCCTCAAGTCTGTGACAAAAATCCAGCTGAAAACAAGCTAAGACCAACAATAATATTATTCATTAAGTAGCTTAAATACCAACAAAATAATTCTGCACAAAGGAAAGAGTCAAAAATGGTTTTTGCTTAAAATAAATACTTTAAATACATTTCTGAAAAACCAACTTATTTGATAACGATAAAACCAGTTGAAAATAATAAAAATAGTTAAAATAACAGGTTAATAATTGTTGACAAAGGAAAAAGCCAACTGAAATCAAGTCGAAGCTAAATTCAAAAGTATTTGATTCTGTTCAGCTTTTTATGTTTTCCAAAAAACATATAATAGTCATAACTCTATAAAAAAAATAGGCGAAAATCAATCAAAATTTAAATAAATTTGCTCGCTTCTTTTATATATTTGAGAAATTAAAACTTATTACAATTCTTCCGACAAGTTTTTTAATTACACCTTTAAAAATTTTCTAAAATCTAAAACCATCAAAACTTTATTAAGACTGAATCGATTTTGATAACGAAAGCCTTTGAGATATTTGTTTGGCCATTTACTATAATTGATTTGGCATCTTATAATTGGCAACATTGAAAAGATTAAAAATGTTCAATAATTTTCGATTATAAAAAAATTGTTTTCACCTCATTTAAAAGCGACTTAAATCAATATAAAAAAAATAGTATACCGACAAAATATTTTTTGTATTGTTTAAAAAAGAACTTATTTGAAAATAGAAAATTGTATAGTTCACATAAATTTTGGTCAAATTTTAGCATAAATGCCAATGTATTTTATTCTTAACAGAATGAGAGAATGTTCCAAGAATGTTAGCTTACGAGAGTAAGTCTTAGATATTCTTTGTATGTTATGTCAGTCAGTCAATCCATTTGTCAGTCCGTCAGTTAGTCAGTCAGTCAAACAAAATCGACTGCAGATCGCTGGAATCTTTTTGCGGTCTCTGTTCGGCTATGCAACTTTCATGACACTTCAGAACTTGAGAGGATATAGGACTGAGTTGAAGTTAGGGGGAATAAATGAAGCGGGGGGAACCAATGTAAATAAAAATGCAGTAAAAGTGCAGTACATAATCAAATTGAATGTGTCCGACAAGTAGATAGTCTGTAGACAATTCTTATGCAATACTCTACATAAATTGCTCCTAAATGCGTTAAAAACTAAACTTCGTTTCAATTTTAGTAAAGTATAGTATCCAACACAATTGAACTTATAATAGTCAACTCATTTCAACTTTTATCAACTCATTTCAAATAACTTTATTACATTAATCCGTGACTTTATTTTCTTAATCTTTTCAGCCTTTTGTGAACTTTTTCCTGACCATGGACGTTATAAATTGATTGTTATAAATAATGGTAAGTACAAAAGGATATTTTTTTACTATAAAAAATAACTTAATCAGATTACAGATTATATTATAGCTTACTCTGTAAACCTTCTATAATATTTACTAGATTTGGAAGAATATTTCTTTAAATTCCTTATAAACTTATTAATTAATCACAGTTACTGTAACTGTTAAGTTTAAGTTTCTAAAAGTATCTGGTTTTGTCAACAAACTTTTGAAATTGCCATTTTCATTCTATTAGTCAAGTGTACAAGGAATGCTTATTAAACTTTTACAAAGTTTGTGCCTTTGTTGGTTATTCCCTAGTTGTATTGTGAGTACAGGGTATTAAAGTACACACATGCAGAGACGAATTTGTTGACGGCATTTTTGCACAAAATATGCATAAATACATAAATAAATGTCTGCTTCACACACGCTCACAAACACACTATAATGCACTCCCACACACTTGTTTGTGCTTCAGCGGCTTCATTTTTAGACCCTGTACCTAAGAAAATACAAGACATCCATTCAGTTTTGTCAGAAAATAAGTTATAATTAACTTGTAGAGCTAGAAATTAATAAATTAATGAATTAATAAGTATATAATTTTGAAATTTATTTATTTTTATTTTATTCAAATTAAAAATAACATTGGAATGTAAGATTTTTAATTAACAACTAGAGATATATAGTTAAATTATTTAAAAGGATACAAGGTAGTATAATTTTTTCAATTATTTTACATATTCTCTTTATTTTATGCTTATCAAATTTGTTTTAATTTGAAAAGTAGCTTTGGCATATCTGATATAAATTATATATTGGTTCTGTCCTGAAAATTTCATCACGTTCGTATGATAAACTGGAAAGTTATTCAAAAAATGTATAAAGCTAGCTCTTGTACATAAGTATTTTTTTAAGGAATAATGTACAGGGTCTCTAACAGTCGAAAAAACAGGACTTTCCTGTTAGTTATTGTTGTTGTTCTTGCGAAACAAATTTTTGATTTTTGCGGTTTCGTTTCAGTCATTCGATGATTTTTGCCAGAGCTGTGTGTGTGTGTGTGTGTGTTTGTCTCTGTGTATGTGTGTGTTGCATCTGTGTATGTGTGTGAGTGTATGTGTGTGTGTGTGGCATGTTGTTTCTGTTTCTGCATTTGTGGCAAACTGTTTGCCTGTTTGCATTAAAGTTGCTCACTTTGCTAGCAATTGTTGCTGTTGTTGTCAGTACTCTACTTGCTGTTGTTGCTCTTGTTGTTGCTGTTGTTGTTGCTGTTGTTGTTGTTGTTGTTGTTGTTATAGTTGTTCCTGCTGTGTGTTTCAAGTGCACAATAAACGCGGATTCTCTGCCAATATTTGTCTGCAATCATTTCGACTCGACTGTCTCTTTTTTTTGTGCACTTGTTTTTTTATTTTGTCTATCATCCGACTTGCCCCTCGCATTTTCCTTTCCCCAATCACAGCCTATCATCTCCACAGTGTCTAGCTGCAGTTTCGAACTGGATCTGGAACTGGAATTGGAACTGGAACAGTAGTTGAAGTTGGAGTTGGGGTCATGCCAGACCAATAAACCGTATAACAACAATAACAACAAGAGTCGCTGAAGCAGCAATAAAGCCGCATCAAACGTTGTTGAAGTCGACAACATACACACACACATACACATACACATACACACACCAACATATATAATACTTTTATAGGCAATACTCTCCCAGTAGAACTTGATCTCTTCAAGCTTTAACCTTCAAGTTTTTTCAGTTAACTTAAAACTAAATACTTTTTGAAATAATAATTAAATACCAATTTGTATTTAATAATGTAACTCTTACTTTTAAAATTGAATACTACCAATTCAACTATTAAAAACAAATGCTTTTTAATGCTTTTATACTGTAAGAATTATTATGGGAGTGTATCTGCATACAAAAATCATAATTCATCAGGGTTCTACTGGGCTGTTTTTTGTTGCTGGGTGTGTGTGTCTCTCAATCGAGACAATTGGTCTGAACGCCACAAGCGCTTCACACATTCCATTTATGACCCGCAGACCGTCACCTAACATTGCCACAAACTTTACACCTACCATCTGCCCCTGCCCCCGTCCCTGCTTCTGCTCCAGCCACGCCCTCTTGCACTGCCTCTCTTCTGTCTGCTTGTTGATTTTAGGTCGCTGTTTGCTTTGGTTTTGCCTCTTTTTTTTGCTTTGCTTTGCTTTGTTTTGTTTTGTTTTGTGGCCTGGCGATTTTAATGCGTCTGCTGCGTTTTGTGTGACCCCAAAAAGTATGCTACAGTTTTTTTTTGTGAGTGTGTGTGTCTCTGGCGTGAATGCACTATGGGAACTTTGCCCGATTTTTTGGAATTAATTAATAACTCAAGAACGGGACGAGATATTTTAGACTAGTTTTTTGCAGTGGGCTTCTAAAATCATTAGGAAGCTGTGTTAGAAAAGTGGGCGTGGCACCGCCTTTTTTTATTTTTAAGAGTATGCAAATTCGGTGTTTTCCAAGCGATCTGGACCAAATGTGCAAGTTTGATGTGTTAATACGCTATTGACATTCTGTCAAAAAATTATTCAAATCGGAAGTCTATATCTTATAGATCCCATGCAAACCACTCCTTAAATAAGTAGCTATTAGTATTTCGTATTGACAACTTTTTTGTTTTACTAGAGGTCCTGACCAAACTTTCTATATATGAGTTACGCTATGCTCCTGACATATTGACCAAAAATTATCAAGATCGGACTACTATAGCATATAGCTGTCTTAGGAACTATCAGTCGACATATGAGTTTTTGTATGAAAAAACTATTTTATTGTTGTTTTTGTTGTTGCAACAAATTAGAACATATTCGTTTCAACTAATGCAAGCTATAAAGTGCCATAAAACGGCATTTTCAAAATAAGTTTACTCCTTCTGCTTCTGTCAGTTTTCCACTATGCCGACATGTTTCACACAGAGGTTATGTGCTAAAAATTCAAATTTTGAGAAAAGTGCTCAAAAGTGCACTTTAAGCTTTAGCATCCAGATAAAGAATTGATCACTCTACAAATTGCATATAGCCGCTTTGCTGTCATTTGCTGTCGAAGGTAGTTTGGCCTTCTTAAAGTCAAAATTTCTTCGCAGATTTTATTTTTGAGGCAATTTTTTAAATTACTTAAAAGGACACATAAAACAACACATAGCAAGAAAACTGATATATTAACACAAAGTAAAAACCACGCTGAATGTAATCCATTTTAAATTTTTCTTGTTGGGCTTTTGGACTAGTATTGTGAAGCACTTGAATTTAACCTAAATAATGTGTTTAACGTTAACACGTGCTACTCGTTTAAAGCAGCTCTGTTACAGAGCTGCTAACTTAACAGAATGGGCCCCTGTTAAAATTTTGTTTACATAACATTAATATATGATGTGTTTTCTATATACTGCCATCAAAAGTTTGTTGATCAGGACTACTTTAACAACAGACTTTATTCAAAAAAATCGGTCAAAGTTCCCATAGTGGAATGTAATGACTTTGTCATGCCACATGCAACATGCCACACAGCAAATGAAGCAACTTTCATGCAATTTTATGCTTTAAAGCACAACACACAGCAATATTGTCAGAGCTTGTTGTTACAAATTGTTGTGTTCTATGATAATTGATTTGTTCATCACTGATTGAAGTTGCAAGCTTGGACAAGTATTTCTGTATTCTGATCTAAAGCCAAATTAAGATAAGGGACTTATAATTTTTAAAATAAAAATTTTAGAATCAAAAGAACTTATTTTACTTTTATTTAAAAATAAATATTAGAACTTATTTTCGTTTATATTTAAACATAAAATGTTAAAGAAGCCTTTCTTTACTTAAATAGTTAATTATGTAGATTTATTATATTAAATACCATATTCAACATTATATAAAAGTTTTTAATTTTTTTTAAGTTATTTTTCTGCTAAAATTTTTATTATTTAAAGTTCCACAAACCTGGCCCACATCTAAAGCAGTGAAATTTAATAGCGATTTTATAATAGTAATAATATCAACAATCAAATATAATTATAATTTATGTTGTGTTTGAATGAAACTTTAACTTAATAAACAGTTTAGTTTTACGAAAATAACTTTGAGAATGTGTGAATTTAATGAGCTATCAATCCATTTCCCTTCTTGGAGGTATACTTACTACACATTCGCTTACAACAGTCGGAACATAGAAATGAAGTTAAAAATAGGACTAGAGTATTCATTGATAATAACAACAATTTAATTATACTCTTAATTTAGATATTCCAATACCTTAACAAGGTGTATTTAACAAAAATATATTTACATTAATTTAATATTATTTATTTGTTGTACTTTATTATTTTAAATTATCTTTAAAAGTATAGAAATTTTAAATTTAACTGCAAATGCTTTACATTTGTCTGTAGTGTGTGTGCGTGTGTGAGTGAGTGTATGTGTGTGTGATTTACTTTAATATTGTTACGCTCGTTGTGAGTATTATTATTATTATTGCTCTTGTTGCAATTGCTGAAGGACGCAACATACAAAGCATTTGCAGACAGAATAATGCGGAAAGGAGGAAAGGGAAAAGGAAGGAAAAAAAATGCAGACAAAGACTGTGTGTATGTGTGTGTGTGAGTGTGTGTGTGTGTGTGTAAGTCTTTAATATGGCCAATAATAGAGTTGACCACAAAAGGCTAGATGCCAAACAGCTGCTACAGTGGAAGGCATTGGGAAACTACTGCTCCCCTTCCGCCTTCTTCCCCATTTCCCCCTTTAACACACCCTTCCTCATTCTTTACCCCTCTTCACCCCCTTAAAATAAAGGGGAGTCACCCAAAACAAAAGCGATAACTATCTAAATAAATAACATAAATTAACAAAATTTGTAGACAATTTTGTCTGCTAAGTGTAAAACTTTTGTTGTTGTTTTTTTCTACAATACCCTGTACAAATAGCATATGTAAATGGGGTATACTAAGAATTGCACTATTACTTAGTAACTATAAAATTTTTCATCTAAGAAGATTCAGCTGTAAGCTACTCTTTCTTTGATACTGAAACTTTTATTTTCCCCTAAATTCAAACTCATTTTCAAAGATCTATATCAAAAAAATATACAAATATAAATTTTCAACAAAGCAAACCAATGTGTAACCTCGGAGAAAAGTATCCGTCAGCTAGAGTGTTGCTTTGGCTAAGTACAGGGTATATTCTAGTCAGTTATGCTATCATAAAACACATTTACAAATGTCTTTTTTGCAAATGTTGGCTAGTCACGGTCAGATCACGGGGCAGGAGTTACGGTGTAAAGTATACTAGTATAGGGTGTAGAGTTTTCTGCCTTTGGTACGATTCTCGACTTTGGTGCAAAAATGTTTACGCTTGGATCGACTTTTGTCGTCGTTTCAAATGGGCAATGACAATATAACCATATGGAGGCCATACACACATAGACGGAGAGCAAGAAGAAAAGGTGGAGTCGTTCGGAAGGAAGGAAGGAGGAGAGTGGATAGCCAATCGGACTTTTTGTGCAGAGAATTGCACAGGTTTTCCTATCAAAAAAAATAGTCAAAAAGTACATTTCTTGTTTTTTAAATAAAGACTTGAATATTTTATCCATGCGGTTGAGTAGCTTTTGTTTTAACTAGTGCATTCATTTGAAATAATAAATTACTCAAAACTCGGTATGTCATCAATGATATACCTGCAGGCGAGGTGAGCTAAGATTTCCGCACTATCGCAGGTAGAATATGTATGGTAGACATTTCCGAATTATATGAAATAAATTATATGCAGAATTGAGCATTGATAGATTCTGCGTTGCTTTGGAAAAAGCAGCTGACTCTGCTGCATGTATTGCGCAACATGAAAAAATCTGAATTAAAGTATGCAGCATATTATGCAAGAAGGAGCATTAAAATAGGAATGTGATTCCTACTACATAAAGGTTTCCTTAAAAATTCGGTATGGACTTGTGTTCATTACATGTATGCCATCAAGTCCCATTGGGATGTGGAATGTTGGCAATGTTGTGACATCAAATGTTCATGTTAACAACTTTTCTAAAACTCAATGAGCTGTTGTTTGTGTTGCTTGCCGCTCTCTACTACACATACAGAGAGAGTAAAACAGAGAGAGAGAGTGAGAGAGAGAGTGAGAAAGAGAGAGAGAGACCGACAGACAGACAGACAGACAATCAGCCAGGCGCAAACACGTCGAGTGTTTTGTAGCAAATAATTTTGCACAAAGTTCTCGCCTTAACGATTTGAACACATGTTAACATGAAGACTAACAACACTTGCAACAACAACAACAACAATGGGTGCAACAACACCATGAACAACAACAATGCGAACTATACCAAGGAACATTGGAGAGGACAGGATAACAACAAGGATAACACTTCGACATGATAATAAATATGCTTAAGGATGTGGACAGAAAACCAGACGAAAACAACACGACTTTCAGCTTTCAACTCGAACAGAATCCGGATAACCAGGAACAACTACAAGTTAAGGTTTAGGATCAGTTGAATGGAACAAAAATCAGGCACAATGAGACGACTTAGAATGCTCGACTAGCATATATCCTCTACATTAATTTGCTTTGTAAATTTACCTCGATTTACAAACTCATCATTGTTATTGTTACTGTAGATTTTCTCAAGGATTTTGACTTCTGAATCGTTTAGAATGTTCGACTAGCATATACCCTTTACTTAAGAATGTCTACCATATGAAAATCTTATCAAATATGCCTTTATTTACAGGTCTATCTTAATTATTTATCGTTTTGCACGTCGACTGTCTCATATCCTGTACTGCATAAATACGTTAAAGATTTGTCTCAATTTATAAGCTCATCTATACTTTTATTGCTTTCATCTCTTATTAGCGCTATCAGCTTTCACATTGCCTGACTAGCAAATACCCTGTGCTTCAAGAATATCCTATCATTAGTTGTCTTTACCACAATTAACAAGCTGATGATTAATTTAGTTGATTTTTGTTTAACATTCAGAGTTTTATAAAAGCGTTCGTCTGACATACATACATATACCCTGTTATATAAGAATACTGTTTTAAATATGATTTGGAATTTTGAATAATTTAGTTTGAGCTATGATAAGCTGTGGATAATTTAGAATAACAGAGGCAAATGAAATTCGTAAACTGTTCAATCTATATTTCAATTTAGCATTTGATAAAGTCAATTTAGAAAAAACCTTAAATACCTATAGTCAACATATGATTGTTGAGAGAGAAGTGTTGAAATGTTGATGAAATTGAGATACATAGTTGTTTTTAAGCACCTACGATGCAAAGTCAAATATTCAAACAGAAATCTGCGGTGTCATTTGTTGCAATCATTCATAAATGCGGCTCAGAGATGGAATTTGTGGAACAGTAGGTTAAAAAGGCAAAAGAGAAGGAAAAGGATTGGTTAGTTGGACAGTACATTTTCATACTTGTACTTGTCCTCGTGCTCATATTCGTGCTCATATAGCCAGCTTTATATGACGGCTAATAAAACAGGCAGCTAGGAAAAATGTTCATTCGTATGCACTGAACGGATGCCAGGCGATGCCAATTTCGCATACCAAATTCGCATGGGCGTTATTTCTTTTCGTTTCCTCTTCTTTCTTTCCATCTTTTTTTTATATTTTTTATTTTTTGAGGTGGGCGTGTCAGCTGGTATATTGCGTATTTGGAACACGTTTAAGCAGCTGCTGCAAATGCATGAAAAGCAATAATGCAAAAAAGAAAGAGAGGAAGAAAAAGTAAAAGACGGAAACAGAAGCGTGACAATAAGATGAAACAAGTAACAAAAGCAGTTATCGAAGGGTCGCCGATTATAATAATACACTTTTCAAAGAAACAAAGCCTAACTGAGTCAGGTGGGATTTAAAAATAAAAATATTAAGGAAATTCGAACTCTAGAAAAAGGATTCTATGGATATACATATATGGTTAGGATCACTGCGATTCGCTTAACAATCCGGTTTAAATAATTTATCGATAACTTTTTCTAAACCGTTAAACTTAATAAATAGCTTGGCATTCTTTAAGCATTAATGTTATTTTCATACTACATTTTATATTCTAAAGAACCAATCAATTTTATGATATACTTATCTTCTTAGCCCGGATTGACTGTAAGTTTAAAATAATATGTTTAGACAGTGAGTTACAAAACTATTGTTCTCTATTCATTTTTTAAGGCATAAACTTTTAATTCTGTGAGAAAAATATTAATTTTAAGATCTCGTCTTTAAATTACACGTCTTGCTTCTAAGATTGTTAATATTTGTATTCTAATTTGATCAATGAGTGAATAGTTTGAATAGGCTTATATTGGAAAATTGTTATATTTAAACCTCTATCACCTTTTTCGAAAGTGTGGCATAATCCACAACAAATTGGGTATACCCTTTCTAGCAGGGTATGGGAATAATGTGAATTTGTAAGGGCAAATTATTGTTAGCCTTGTCGATAGATGGAGTTACGAGTTACGATGGATCGCTGATGTAGAGGCAATCAGCGGCGGATCAGCAGTAGCCGCAGCAAATGTGGCAGCTGTGGCCGTTGTGGCAGCTTTGTGGCAAGCAGTTGTGGCAAGAAATGGAGGCAGGATCAGCGGATGCTTAAGATGCACTTTTGGATGCTAGAATATTAACCAACAAGTGAAGTCAGTCAGACAATGTGAAGTTGCCATCTGTTGCAAGTGGATAAGCTGCCGCTAAGCTAACCTGCTTACACTGCCACATGCCACACGCCACATGCCACATGCCACACACCCACACACACACACACCGCACTTGCAACACATCCGATTTGTGCATATATGTCAGAAGCAGCCTTAACAACTTGCCCCACCAGAGCACGTGTGAAGAGATTTGACAGCGCCACCTGCCGCTTGCCACCTGCAACCACCTGCCCCACTTCCCACAATCATGCACTGACAAAAAAAGAAACCAGCATCTAACTATAATGAAGCACATTTATCTTGCATATATCAATTAAAGACCAATTTACATAAACTACAAATATTATTTCAAAAAATCTTCAATTATTCATTTAATATTCTTAAGATGACGTCTAAAAGTTTAATCTTATAATTAGAAAATCTGTCTTGCACATTTTTATAGTTGCTTCCTTAGAATTCTCATTTGGCTTTAACGTAACAAAGCTGATATCGTTGATTACATTAAATGGTATATTCTAATGTTATTTTCTAACTTTTTGCTCTATATATAAAAGCATTTGAATATCTTTATAAATTATTAAACTATTATTCTTAGATGTGTGATCTTGAATTTAATCTCCTCAATGCGAATTTTGTTTCAGTTGGAGTGTTTTAATATTAAAAATGTCTTCACCACACTTAAGAACTATTGTTGGACCCTTTTTTGATCAGTGTAGGACAGTGTAGGACAGACGCTGAATCATTGCTGCGTCTTTTGTCTTTGCATTTGCAAGAGAACGAGAAAGCAGTTCGAGAGAGGGACAGTTTGTTGGTTTTATTCTTGTACGCTTTCTTTCTTTTGTGCCACCCCTCGTAAAGGGGACACCCCCCCGGCTCCACTCGCCTCCCCTCCCCTCCCCACCCACCTTGTGGCACTTTCGCGTGGCGCTTTTATTATTATAAAATACGCATGAGTTAGTGTGCATATTTCATGGATTTTGTGTGTAAAGGGATAAAAATGCAATCAGTCGCAAAAACCAGCAAAGTGAAACAGACAAAAGACAAAAAAAATAAAGAGACAACAATAGACAGCACAGACAGAGAAAGAGATACAGAGAGAGAGGGAGTGAGAGGGAGAGAGAGAGGGGGAAACTGACCCCCTTCCCTTTCCAACCATATACAAATTGCACTTACAACTTAATTTCCATTGCAAAGTCGCACTTTTGTTGGGCTTTTGAAAAGAAATATGTGTCTAAAAAAAGCATGGGTTGTATGTAAAGTATGTGATAATACAACAGCCAGATGATTCTCGGAATATTTATATGATCCGACTTCTGAAACTAACAGATTAACATTCAGCATATAAATAACTTAAATGTCATTAAATGAAACAGATTAAAATAGTGTTTTACTTTTTATTTCATTGCAATTTTTCTATTTTCTTTTACATTTAAATTTAAAACTATTGCATTTAACATTAACAAACATCTCAAAAATATAAACTTGAACTAAATGAAGTGAAAAGTAATTTCCACGGCTGGTCAAGGCGACATTAGACGGCGAGAATAAGAAGGGAAACAGGTGAACTCCACTGTGAACTCAATGCCACATTTCTCAATTGGATGAATGACACCCAAATGCCCAATGAGCTGCCAAAAGCAACACTAACAGTATGTCACACACACACGAACACGCACACACATACACATACACAGGTAACTGGTGACCTCAAGCTGAGCGGGTTACTTGAGGGGCTAGGGAGGTGTGTAGTGCATATGCTTCCAAAGGGGGAAAGTTGCATGTTGCAGGTTGCAGGTTGCAGGTTGCAATACTTGCTTCAAGTACCATTCAAGAGTTTCCTTTCTCTCCTTCTCTCTCTCTCTCTCTCTCTCTCTCTCTCTCTTTCAAGTGGCTGGCAAGTAAATTTCAAGAAACAATTTTCAGGAATGACTTAACTTTTGCGTTTATGTGAAAACTTTTGCAACGTGATGTTATGAGAACGGCGAACAGCGAACGGCAAAGGACAAGTCCAAGGAGTTGGGAAAAAGGAGTAGGAAAAGATGCAGGAAAAAGATGCAAAAAGAGCTGTAAAAATATATAAATTGACTTCTCTTAGTTGAAGCGCAGTGAAAGCGTCTGATCAAGATCCAGATCCCTTGTTATATATGCCAAATCCTTACAATTTATATATCCTTTATTGTCCAGATTTTCCTCCAACGTCTTCGGTTCCATCAACTGCACAGTTATGACTTTTTGAAGTTTCCATCGCATATAACGTAGTTGATTTCGCGATGCTGGCAGTTCATGAATAAGTTCATCACATTGATCCTCACTTAATATACCATCCCCATCCGAATCGAACATTTGCAGCAAGGATTGTATTTTCTGCTCCAAGCATTCATTGCGTCGAAAACGTGACAATCCATAGATGAAATGACAAAAACCATGTGATGGATACAAAAGACATCGACGAGACGATCGGCAAGTGGATGTGCCGCAATTGGTGGCACTTTCAACAACTCACTGCGCAACACTTGATCCTCTATATCCCGATCCAGACTCTGATATTGCCCTAACAAATAATCGATGCGAAGGGGTGAGAATCCGGTTTCAAATTCGATTTTAATCAATTGATCGGCACCCAAGTTTCTTGATGCCATGCTGCCCATTTCGTTGCACAAACTAAGAATAGCACCTTAATCACTTTTGCTTCTATTTCTTCCTTAATTTATCAATAATTTATCCGGAATTGAGTTAAACTATATTTATTTGAAATGTGTGTGTGAAAAAGAGTGTGAAATGAGCTTCAGCTTGAGTTTTGACAATAAACATTTCAGTTTTATTCAGCTGAAGTTAAACTAAACGCAGTCTTGATCATCAAATATGTTATGTATTAAAACTGACATAACTTTGTTAAAACTAAACGGATTTCAATGTGGAATAGGATTTTGATCATGTTTTGATCTATAAATTGATCCTACATTTCAAAATAGCATAGATCCAAGTAACTAAAAGATTACAATAGTTAGTTTGTCTCCCCTTTTTGCCCATTTAAAACCATTTTATAAATACAGAATTGCTACAGACCCAAAGTGCAATCCTTTTAGCCAACAAAAAACAAAAAAAAATCACTGATATTCGCAAATATTTTTATTTGCTTTGAATTTTAATTTAATAAATGCAGAAAGTTTCCCTTTCCATGTCAAGCATTTCCACCTTCACCACTTCCTACAATTCCTCCCCCTCTGGGTATCATGAGTGGAAACCTTCACGTATTTTGGCATATGTCAAAATTAATTTTGTTGGCAACATTTTGACAGGTTTTCATGCAAACACTTGGCCTGGCCAAAAAGCAGCCTATGTGCCATGTTTTGAGGGTTAGAATTGCTTAGCTTCAATGCTTTTGGTAGTGGGTTGATGCTGCCTTATTCATTGCCTTTCAGCTGAGTGCCATTGAATTTTTGTTTGTTTTCTGCGCAATCATCGGCAAACATTTTTATTTGCCTCCCTCCTCTCGTGTTCTCCTGCTCCTACTCTTTTTCCACATTTGATGGCATCATGCTTTAATATGAAAATCACAAATCACAAATGTGGCAAATGTTGGAAGGGAGAGCATTAAAAGCTGCGTCTCAGTCAAATTTCAATGATGTCATGCAATATCCACCATTTGTCTCCTTCCCTAGCAAACAAATTACCAAAATTAAGAGAACATTTTTTGCTGAATGGAAGACCAGCTCAGCTGGTACTCCCCATCCCATCCCATCCTATCTACATTCCCAATCCTCAGTCCCATTCCCTATCCCTGGATGTGTGTGCAAATTAATGAAATTAAATCGCTTTCATTTTAATGGTTGACCCCAAAGAAATCGTTCAGTTTCGAATCGCAAAATCCCTAGCAAAGTCAACACCTCCATCCTCAGCATAGCTACCACGCCCCTTCCACCTTTCGTACCCCTATATCCCCAATGAAAGCATATCTGTGTGGAAAATCGAAGGACTCCTTCGGGCAATGGGCAATGGACAAGACCAAACCAATTTTTTTGGGAACGAAACAAACGCAAATGCTTCAAACGTTTGATGAGAAGATACCCTGTAGACATTGATATATGTAAATCAGGAAAAACTATAATCTTATATCTTAATTTTTATTGTATAGTCTATAAATAAAAACTTTAACTTACATTTAAAGGGTATGGAATGACTCAATTGATATTTATAATAACAGTTACGGAATAACTTTGAAATTCTTAAAAAATTAAGTTTTGATTTGAATATCCTTCAAATTATTCCATCTTCCATATCTTATGACAATGTTGGTGTTGAGTTTATATGTATTCTCAAGTTCACATATCTGCACTTTATCTGCAAATCTTGAAAACTTTGGAGAAATGTCAAAAAGAAACCTTTTACTAAACATAATTTTTGATCAAATATAAAAATAAACTTTTAGAAATATTAGTTGACATGTGTCTTAAGAATTTCGGAAAATTCATTTCTCTATGTTTCTAAAATCGCAATTAATATTTTATTATACAAAATTTAGCAATGTGGTATTTTCTGAAAGTTATCAAATCAACTGATGGCAATTGATATAAAATAAAAAGTATTGAACAACAATTTCAAATCTGAAAGAGAAAAAAAGTATAAATACGATTTTTTAATTGTAGAAAAAATCGTAGTCTCAATAAATACAAATGTTAAAAGGACTTTTTTAATCCACGGATTTTTTTGTTGATTTTTGGCACGTGTTATTTGGTTCTTCATTTGTTTTTGTAACTATATTTTAAGGCTAAGCTATATATAAGTAGTATTTTCTGAATACTATATATGCTGTCTGTTACTAACATTTAAATCCAACTATTATACCCACCTTTGCACATCAATAGTTACACGGTATAAAAAGAAGAAAAATTGGAACTCAATGTTCAGGGTGTTTGGTAGTTTTTTTTTTTCGAGGGGGCGCCTTCGACGGTTTGTAGAGGATGGAAAGAGGAAGTGAAGAAGGAAAGAGGGGAGTTAAAAGGAATTGGTGTTTGTGTTGTGCTGTTTTCACTTTCGACATCGCGTTAATACGTATGAAATTGTTTGGTGATGGAATCTTGCTACGTGATGCGAATATTGTGAATTAATTGCAAACGACGGGGCAACGATTGCCCAGTCAACTAAGAGGGAGGCGTGGCAGCCAGAGGGATGCGGAAGGAGGGAGATGGGAGGTGAGAAGAAGTGGTAAAGAAGACCTCAAGCTAAGCTTTAAGCTGCGATTCCTTCATTCCTGTGGCGCCACAAATATTGCAAATAGCCAAAAGGAATTCATCGGAAGAAAACAAAAACAAAAAACACATCATGAATGTTTCGCTTTGTACAGCTTTTCTCTTGATTTTCCCCTCATCCTCCCATCATTTGGATAGACAACGAAAATTAGCAACAAAACAAAGTCGGAAATGGAGTGAATCAATGAATGAATGAGTGAGTGAATGAGTGAGTGAATGAGTGTGTGAATAAGTGAGAGCTCTTTGCAAATTGTATGGAATAAAGGTAATTCCAACACCTGAAAATCACCATTGTTCAACCCCACGTTTTCTTCTCCATCCCTTCATTCCCCTCCATTCGCTGTTTGTTGTTCTCTCTTAATTCTAATCGAATAATTTACACATAATAGTCATTAGCTTTAACAATCATCATCCATCATTTGATAACTGACATTGATTTCACATGTTTCTCATTTCTTATTGAAATCCTTTTCAATTTCTTTGAAACAAACATACAACATTTGCATGTAAATATTGCCAGTGGATGGATTAGCATTCCAAATGCTTGACAGCCATCAAAATACAGACAAGAAGCATGAGAATCATAAAAAAATATCATATTTTATTAGGCCATTATTGTTACCAGTGAGTAAAAGATTCTTTTTGAACATAAATATTTTTTAAATTACCTATATTAAATACCAAACCATTTTAGAAATCATATAACTATCAAAATGACATTTCACATACAAATCTTTTCAGTTTCGAAAAAGTTATGCTAGTTTGAAGTCAGGTAATTCTTTGACTGCTGCCTTTGGTATAATTGCATTCAAATAAATTAATCATCTCAGTATCAAATTCCAAATGTGATTTTATACTAATTTGGAAACCAGCAAAATATTCAAATTTTGAGCTCTCTATTGAGTAATTCTATATTGTCTATATTTATAATTAATTTAAAGGCTGATCGGACAAAATATAGTTTTTGAAGCTACATATTCATAACCTCTTCAATGTTTCTGCATCTGTTTAAATTTAACATATATTTCTGAAAACAGTTTGTTTATTTTTTTTTGCTACAGCTTTTTAGCAATATTTTTTACTTGTGTTGTTGTTTTCCATCCAATATTCAGATATGCAGCATTTTAAACGACAATTGAATCGCAGCTGTCACTAAATATAAACCTCAAACCCGCAAACAGCTGTTGTTCTCATCCTAAAATTCTTTAATTCTCAGCACAAAACACTTTGTGGGGCAATGCGGCGTATGAGCAATGAATGCAAGTTGCTTTTATTATTATAATACCCGTAAATCATAGAGTAAATGGGTATATTATGTTTGTTACAATGTATGTTAAGGTCACAACTAGATCCATTAAAGTGTGAGAGCTAGAGCAACCAAATATGGCACAAAGACTTCTTTAAACCACACTAAAATTAAGTTGGTTTTCAACTTTAGCCACGCGTCTTTTCTTATCAGTAAAAGAGGGTAAAAATGTTCGTAAAACTTCACTTGTATCAATATCAATCATCCTACATAATCGCATCAAGCTGGAATAAATATAACGATAGTTATGATTGTTTTATGTTTTTAACACTGAAAAGTATGCAATAAAACTTAAAACAAGCATAACTATTACATATATTTATCCGAGCCTGATTCGATAATGTTAAGATATGTGATAATGGGTATCTTATAGTCGAGGTCTTGACTAGAGTGTACTTACTTGCTCTCACTGTTGCAAGACCCGCATGAGTTGCATTGTCAGTTGATTTGCCTGCCGTCAGTCAACAGTCACTTAAACATAGAGAATGAGGGGGAAAGAGTGGCAGCGAAAGAGAGAGAGAGAACACAAACACACACACACACTGAGAGAATGTTGTTGCAATTACGCGAATTCCCCATACACCGTTAAGAGGTTGGCCAACAAAGATTTTTCTTAGAAAACCGCAGCAGCAGCAGCAAACGGCAAACGGCAAGCGGCATTCCAAAGTAAATTACAAACAAAAATGTTGCTTGCAACATGAAAACCAAAGCGGAAACCGCAACAGCAGCAACTGAAAATGTAAACAGAGAAAGACAACAAAAAAAAAATAGAAACAAATACATAAAGAAAAAGGAAAGAAAACCAAATAAAAACTAAGTACAAACTAAATAACTGCGGGTCAACGAAGAATGCATGCTCTTGCATAGACTTTCAAGAGTTTTCTGATTTGTCTTCACATGAGGGAAATAGATTTGAAACAATTAATAGATAAAAAGGACTCTAAAGGAGTTTTCTGGAATTCCTGATATGCCGACTAGACTTCAAGGTCCTACCTAAATTGACATTGATCCCTGAAAATTAGTGTGAATCTATTTGACATAAATCAGTTAACTTTTCACTCAAGGGAGTGCATTTTACTGCAATTTTGTGCCCAAAAGAAAATGTTGTAATTTATTTTAAGCAACTATTTTTCAAAATCAATTAAATGATTAGGATTGGAAAATATTAAAAGTAAGAATAATGATCTAATTTAATGAGAAATTGTCAGATATAGTTTTCAAGGTTCCATGGAAACAGACTAAGCTTAAAGCATCCTGATAGCAGAACACACATTTACCATACATTTTAACTAAAATAAAAATCAAGCAAAATAACACTTGTTTTAAATTTAAGTTAGTTTCTCCCAGTTGCCTGACAAAATGAACATTCCCTTTTAGGGTTAGATTATGTGAAAATGCCAAAAAAAAAAACAAAAAAAAAGAATGGAAAAGAAAGGGAAGGAGAGAAAATGAAATGCAGCAAGTGACTGACGTCAACGTCGACGTTGGCGGTGGCGTCTTTGAGTCGCCAACCCTCCAGTCCCCCTGTCATCTCCCTCATTCCCTTCCTTCACACCCCTACACACCCTGGTGTGTGCTTGAGCCCCTGCGCATGCAATTTGGTGTGTGTTTCCCAAGAAACCTTTGTTGCATTATTGCCGCAATTTGCAGAAGTGGTGACGTGAGAGCCATCAGAGTGCTGCGGCCACGAATATTGGCCCGAAACAACAACAACAACAACAACAAAAACAGTGCATAGCATACCATACAAACAGACCCCTTCCCACCCCTTTTGCGCCCTTTTCCCCTTGACTATACTACGCCCATGCCGTGGCACATTCTGGGGCCGTCAAGCTGCCAGACAGCCAACAAATAACAACTAAGTTGGCAATTTGGAGTCGCGCAACAAAACTAAACCAAAAGCCAACAACAAACAAGCTAAGCATAATCCAGCAGAGTGTGCTAGACCAGCAGATACTTTGGAAAGTGAACTAGAGTAGACAGATATCTGACAGAAGAATATAAATATAGAGAGTATGAGTTAAAGGGAAGCAGAGGAAAAAGGCGAGAGCTTTATATTTTTCTCCCCTCTCTATCTGAATCTCTCTTTTCCTAAATAACTCCTTCGTTCTCCTTTTCTCATTTATCATATCTGTCTTTCTTCTCGTATTGTTCTTCCTCCATAATCGAACGCAGTACATCATAACTTTTCCATTTACTCTACGATTGTTCTGAAATTTTCAGAATATATAGTTAGTATGTCATAAAATATATATATCTAAAATCAGAGCTATATCTGTAAAGTTTCATACTCGCTTTTCAACTATACATTTGCATTAGGGTGGAGAATGATTTCCCATGACTCTTTTCTTGCTATATACTTTCCTTTCATCCTTTTTTGTATAAATAAAGCTATATACCGCAGCTAAAGTGCCTTCAGTCTAATCGGTACTACCCATTGTGTGTGCATAAGTACAGGGTACAAAAAACAAACAAGAGAACAAAAATTTAGAACTAAGAAAATGCCAAGCAGCAAGCAAAAAAAAATGCACAGCTCATCTCCAAAAGTGGTTAGCGTTGAGCCACTTCAAGCGGTGTCAGGGGCAGGAAAGGGATTGAAGGGTATACCAACTATATGGGGTATGAGGGCATATAATATGCCATTGGGCAGCAGCAACAGTTCATAAATATCCAAGGGGCCCAACGCACGTGAATATCATTCAAGCAAATAAGAAAATTTCATTCATTTATTTTATTTATTTGTTTCGTGTGAAAAAAATTCCAAAAACACAGAGGGGTGGCAACTCTGGACTGTGTGGATTTTGTGCTATCGATAACTAAAAAACTAAAAGTGCCAATTACAAAAATAACAACCTGCCAAAAGTTGTTGTTTGACCTGCTCTTACAAGTCATTGTACACATGTCTACAGCAATGAAAACAACAACAACGACAACAACTAAGAAACAACAACCAGAAGAAGAAGAACTACAGAAAAACAACATTCAGCATTCAGCATATTATTAAGTTAAAAACAACGAAATCCGCAGCAGTCGATGGAAGTTAAGAGGTAGTTAAGAGGAGTTTTGGAAGCAGTCACAAGTCCATGTCGAAGTCGTCACGAAGTCATGGTCAGTTCAGTTCATGTGCATTTACATGCCAAGCACAGTAAATACTCACTATAGTCAACTAACTAATCAATTGAGACAACTCTGTTCAGTGAGGCAAATATTGTCTTGGATAAAATAAAATAAAAAGGAATATAATAAGATAAAACAAAACCAAATATAGTAAATTCAAATATTATCTATGTATTCTATAAAATTATATATTTATACAATACAATTAATGAATCCACATCTAATCATTGTCTTCTATAAATAGTATAGAATGAAATGAAATAAAATCTAATGGAATTAATTGAAATCAACAAAGAAACGATTTCATTAGCACTCTTTTTTCAATGAATAGAGATTAATTGGTAATGTAAGATTTCCATAATCCTTCCACGTCAGCTCAATCTAGGCAGCACTCACTGTACCGAGCTCTTGAAATGCCGGCAACACTTTTGTAGCATACTTTTGCGGGCAGCTGGCAGCCAATTGGTTGCCCACTGTCGACCAAGTTGAAACATTCGCAGGCATGCAGCCAAGACAACAGACGTGCCCCATGAACAGGACAGTGGGTAGGGAAAGAGTAAGGGTAAGGGAAAGGAAAAGGGGAAGGGAAAGGGAAAAGGGAGTGGTATATAAGTTAACTGCAGCTGAGGCCACAGCAACTCAGTCGCTTCAGTTGTGAGAGAAGTTTGCGACTTTCAGAGTTGCCAAAACAAGGCCAACTTGTGACGCAATAACAACAACACAACTTGAAGAAGAGAGAGAGAGAGAGGTGGGGAAGTGGCAGGAGGAGGGCAATAATATGAAATAAATTCCAATAGAGGCAGCAGCTCTGCCCGAGGAAGCGAGAGAGAGAGGAGAGGGAGAGGGAAGGGTGAAAGGGAACCAGAGAGAAAAAAAGAGGCCATCGTACAAATCCGTACAAATTGAATAAGAACTCAATCTTGGCTACTGTCAAAACAACTTTTAGGTCCTGGCAACCGGACACAACCATTCGAAGTTCCGAAGGACGAATCAACAGACGAGATAGATGGTCAAAGGGACGCTGGACAAGACAAGAAGCGGAAAGATAAAAAACATAAGGAGAGGCAACAACAACAACGAAAAAAAAATATACTTATAGATTGAATTGAATTGAAAATGCCTTGGCAATTGTTTGTGTATCATTATGGTCATCATCAATGTGCCTCATGCCACATGCCGCATTCCTCATGCCTCATGCCTCATGGATGCATCATATCATCGACTTGTATGTGTGCGCTTGTTATTATTGTAGCCTGATAGCTCTGCATTATGTGCTGCCACTTAAAAGCCCATAAAAAACAGTTGCAACACTTCCCAGATACAAAATTTGAATGTGATTTTAAAAAAGGATTCAAATTCATATTTTTAACAAGATATTTTTGTAATAAGCTTAAATACGTAACAAGAAGAGATGGTTTTTAAATTCTATGTATGCCTCACACTTTATCCTTAGAAATATTTCTAGTAAAAACACTCTAGATAAAAAGTTTATTATTACTTATAAATCAATTGTTTAAGTGATCTCTTACAGATGGAATTATTTCGTTTATACTGGAGAGCCAAAAGAAACTTGACGCGGAACTTGATTACTTGACATAATAGTCACAGCTATCGATATATGTATTTGTGTAAGTATGTTAATCCGAGACCAATATATGTATATATAGATAATATAGATATCGCATAACCGTAGAATAAGAAATACAATAATTGCAAGTATTCAAAAATGATAAACCATCTATGAAATGCCCAAAGTCGACTTAAGTACAAAGTGTCTATCGATTTGAGCTCTCTTCAGCGGTGTAGCCAAATGCACCTGTTATCGATAAATCGATATGACAGTGTGCGCATTGAGACTGTACAATTTTTACAATTGTCAATTGGAATTTGAGAAACCTTTGGACAGTGGAAATCGATGGGTGATGAAGGGCAAATGGTTGGGAAAATGGAGACTATCTGAGGTGGTTGTCATCATGTCAGGCGATCAATTGGTCGGTTTGGGGTTATTGTCGTTTCGTCTGTCGTCAGAGGATGCGGCGCTATTAATTATCATGTTAAAATGTAATTAATTAAAGATGTCGTCAGAGCAGAGAGACGACGACGACGTCGGCGCCCGCACATAACTTTCAATGAAAAGTTAATAAATTACATAATACCGAAAACGAAATTACAAACGACATCAACGACGACAGCGACAGCAGCACCAACAACACCAACAACACCAATAACAACAACAAGCAAACAAACAATGACAACAACAAACTTTACCTGATAACAAATCAAACGAAATATTTGCTCTGCCCATCGACGACGGCGTCGCACAGTGGAGCAAGTACTCCTCTCCCAACTACTAAAGCCTTACAAACTTATTTGAATTCTTGCAAAATCTAAACAATATTGTTTTTCGTTTAAAACAAATAAAAGTTATTTATTAATAATTTATTGTATACCATTTTATTAATAGTTAGATAAACTTTTTCTTTTATAACTACTTTTCAATTATCTTTTCTATCTGAGTGCCGAAATTTGACTTTAAATTAATATATTGGATTAAACTTTATATAAATATATTTAAATATTTTTAAAGTTTTAAGAATTCAAAGGATATTTGTTATGATTTTATTTGTCAATACTTGAATTAACATTTTATTTGCTGCACTTATGTATTATTGAAATCTTAAAGAATTTTAAAGATATTTAAAATGTATTTATTTAATAGCAGTTAAACTAAAATTTTATTTTTATTACTATTGTTTCTTAATAATCTTTTTCTTTGGCCGAAAAACAAAGATGAATTTGCCATATATTGAGTTATTTGCACAACATTTACTTATTATCTAAAAAATAGATTGTAAATAACGAAAAAAAAATATTAAAAAACCTATTGAGTTAATAAATTTAAATAACCTTTTCAATTTTCATTAACAAACTTTAAGATTTAGAAATTTAACTAGTTACAAGTAGATTAACTTACATTATTAGTTTTATTCAAACGCTTTTCGTTCACACTTTCGTACCACAGTGCAATATCGTTTGTTAATGCATGCGGGTGTGTGTGTGTGTGTGTGTGTGTGTGTGCGTCAGTGTAAGCGTGTGTGTGGCATGCCCCGCATAATCCGCATGCAAAACAAATTAATAAATAAATAATATATAATAAATAATAAATATATACGTAATAATAATGACTAAAGAAATATCAGAAACAATAAATTTTATTTGAGTAGTCACCAAAACCGCCGACAAATGCCAAAAACAAAAGCAAAAATTATTAATGAAAATGTTTGTCCAGGCGGGGGACGGGGGAGTGGGCGGGGGCGGTGGCGGTGGCGTGGTAATGCTTGGGTGCTTGTCATAAACGTTTATAAATTTTTATGCGCTTAAATAAAATTCGTAACAATATTAAAACTGATGCGTCGCGGTATATTAAACAGATACGGGGGCGTTGGGACAAAAAGGGGCAGGCGCTTTAAAATAATTTATCGCATGCAATATTCACATATAGACTGTACATGTGTGTGTGTGTGTAGATGTATAGATGTGTAGGACGAGTGCGTGCCTGTTGTTTTGGCTTTTGAAATTTTCCTTTAGCCTGTCGCCCGTTTTTCCACGCACATTTGTAAGCAAGTCAGGCAATCGCTTGCCCAATTAAGTGCGATGAAGCACACAAATTCACACACACATATATATAAATACACACTCTTACACACATACAAGCATGTTATCACAATAGCTAATTCAGGAAGTCAAAACACTCGGATTTCAGCTCATAACAGCCAAATAAACAGCGTAAAGCGAACCTTCACTTTCCCCTTCACACAACCTTGCCACGCCCCTAGCCTCACTTACACACTCATACCATACATACACACCCTTTTGTCATTATGACTTTCACCACACGCACCAATTCTACACAGACACACGCACTTTGTTCATAATCAACGTGTTGAGCACCACAAACAGCTGAAAATTCAGCGCATTGTTCAGCACAGTGGCTCCAAATACATTGCTTGTATTTCAATGGTATTCTTGAGGCTAGAATTTTAAGAATAAGAGAAACAGAAATTTGAAAATTAAAACGTGTCTTTTCATTGGTTGGTTAACAGAATTTGAGTCAGGAAGAATGTAGAAATTAGGCTGGAAATTCAAGAAATAGGCCCACAGTTACCATGCAAAAAGAATTAAGAAGTAGGCCGTAGGGTAACTTGTTTGGAGTGACGTCACTAAAATTGACCGTTTTTTGGGTCGCACTTGGTTTAAGAAAAAATTGTAGAGCAAACTCACTTGATTTAAGTACAATATGTACTTAATTCAAGAACAAACGCACTTGATTTAAGTAATAAATGGACTTAATTCAAGAAAAAACGCACTTGGTTTAAGAATAAATGTACTTAATTCGACATCAGCAACAATTTCTGTTGCACAACAGCAACATTTTTGGCTTCAGCAATAATTTCTGTTGCACAGTAGCAACATTTTTGGCTTCAGCAACAATTTCTGTTGCACAGTAGCAACATTTTTGACTGATTTCTGTTGCACAGTAGCAACATTTTTGACTTCAGCAACAATTTCTGTTGCACACCAGCAACATTTTTGGCTTCAGCAATAATTTCTGTTGCACAGTAGCAACATTTTTGGCTTCAGCAACAATTTCTGTTGCACAGTAGCAACATTTTTGACTGATTTCTGTTGCACAGTAGCAACATTTTTGACTTCAGCAACAATTTCTGTTGCACACCAGCAACATTTTTGGCTTCAGCAATAATTTCTGTTGCACAGTAGCAACATTTTTGACTTCAGCAACAATTTCTGTTGCACAGTAGCAACATTTTTGACTGATTTCTGTTGCACAGTAGCAACATTTTTGACTTCAGCAACAATTTCTGTTGCACACCAGCAACATTTTTGGCTTCAGCAATAATTTCTGTTGCACAGTAGCAACATTTTTGACTTCAGTAACAATTTCTGTTGCACAGTAGCAACATTTTTGACTGATTTCTGTTGCACAGTAGCAACATTTTTGACTTCAGCAACAATTTCTGTTGCACAGTAGCAACATTTTTGGCTTCAGCAATAATTTCTGTTGCACAGTAGCAACATTTTTGACTTCAGCAACAATTTCTGTTGCACAGTAGCAACATTTTTGACTGATTTCTGTTGCACAGTAGCAACATTTTTGACTTCAGCAACAATTTCTGTTGCACAGCAGCAACATTTTTGACTTCAGCAAGTAGAAAAGATGGAAATAGTAGTAGAAATTATGAAAATAGTAGTAGAAAAGATGGAAATAGTAGTAGAAATGAAATTTTTTTATGAAATTTGTAGTAGAAATTATTAAAATAGTAGTAAAATGATGAAAACAGAAGTAGAAATTATGAAAATAGTAGTAAATAGATGAAAATAGTAGTAAAAAGATGAAAATAGTAGTAAAAAGATGAAAATGGTAGTAGATATTATGAAAATAGTAGTAGAAAAGATCAAACAGTAGCAACATTTTTGAAATCAGCAACAATTTCTGTTGCACAGCAGCAACATTTTTGAAATCAGCAACAATTTCTGTTGCACAGTAGCAACATTTTTGACTTCAGCAACAATTTCTGTTGCAAAGTTGCAACATTTTCGACTTGAGCAAGTAGATAAGATGAAAATAGTAGTAGAAATTATGAAAATTGTAGTAGAAGTTATGAAAATTGTAGTAGAAATTATGAAAATAGTAGTAGAAATTATAAAAATAGTAGTAGAAATTATGAAAATAGTAGTAAAAAAGTTGAAAATAGTAGTAAAAAGATTAAAATAGTAGTAGAAATTATGAAAATAGTTGTAAAAAGATGAAAATAGTAGTAGAAATTATGAAAAATTATGGTAATTGTGGGCCTATTTTGAATTTCCAGCTTCTACCTGACTCTAATTTCGTTACCCACCAAAAAAAGCACGTTTTTATTTAAGAATTTCGTTTCTTTTATTCTTAAAATCCTATCCCTACAATAACATTGAAGTATAAGCTAAAATTCAAGTTAATATCCCTTAATATAATACATACATTTCATTTAGCTTAATGTAACAACAAATGTATTACAATTTTAACATTTTCTTAATTATTCGTATATAATAATTATTATTATGCATAAAACTATTTGCCTAGAAAATTACAATTTATTCTTCAGTTGTGGCAACATTGATTGGTGGCTTAAATGACGTCATTTCGCTAGGTCCAACATCGTAGAGTAGATTCCGATATCCCTCGAGCAGAACTGCAAGAAAAAAATTATTTTATTTAATCAAATTATATTTGATATATCAGATATGATAATTTAAATCAATGTTGTACTTACAGTTAGGTACATTATTCCATCGATCCAAGAGTGATCAACTTGGTAATCAGACCACGCTTGAAGTGGAGAACCTTATCCTTGAGACTGGACCTTGATCAACGAGGCGGAAAGTTGACCTTAGCTTGTTGGTTCAAACTAGGCCAATTGGGAGCAGACGCTGTCCTCCAGCTGGAACGTTCCAAAGAAGCTGCAAATAAGGTAGTACCATCTAACAAAGATTAATATTCGACACGTTAATGTTATTCTTTGATTTAAAAAGAAATTATAATAATTCAAAATGAAATCTTAATGTTATGTTAGAGTCAATTTATCATTTTTATTTGGAACTGTGCTATATCAATATATATTTACCAATTTACATTTACCTTACAGGTTTTGGAGTTTACGACCAGGCTTGGAAAATTGTCGAAAACAAGTCATTAGCAACATGACTACTATATTATGTATTTTTTATTTTATGTTACACTGTTATTGATAGACTGTAAATTTAGCTTTGTAAAATTAGCATAGATCCAATGTTACTCCATAAGGATAGGATTTTAAGAATAAAGTATACTGATATTTTGAAATTATAATGCGTTTTTTTATTGGCAGTGGCGGGAGCAGCGTATTTTTAGTTGGGCAACAATTTCTGTTGCACAGCATCCTGACCGAAATAAGTTCAAGTCAAGTTCAATAATCCTTAAGACTGAAATTTTACAAGTGTCGGATTCTTAGATGACCCCATAATTTTTTGATGCCAATCGATAGATTTCGTCCTTGCGATTCTAGCAAAACATGTCCTGTCAAAATGCGCAAGGATATGGCAGAGCTAGAGCTAATTTTCTTCAAAGGATAACGCATTTTATTAGTTTTTGTCTCATAGCTTGAGCATATCCTGCAGGATCTGAAATTTTTTGATGCCGATCGATAGATTTCGTCCTGGCGCATCAAACAAGACATGTCCTGTCAAAATCCTGCAGGACGTGGCGAGTAAGAGCAAAAAACGTTAAAGGACATCATATTTTAGATTTGTTTAAGCTCTAGCTCGGCCATATCCTGCAGGATTTCAAGAGGACATACCTTTTTGTAATCACCGTTGGCAGGACTATCGATTGGCATTCAAGGATTTCCAGGATCTGCCAAAAAAATTTCCCAAAAATGTCCTAAGGGGTAAGTATGGAAAAATTGGTCAAAATTGGTAAAAACGCAAAAATTACGCCGTATCTCCGCCATTTGAAGGACTATCTTGATGTCCTTTGGCCCACAGATAGTCCTTGTTGTACTCAGTCAGAATCAGTAACAAAAAGGACGAAAGTCCTTCAAACAGCCAAGTTA
>JAWNND010000707.1:0-25000 GCA_035043265.1 Drosophila testacea
AAGATCCAGTAGAGATGCCAAAAAATGTAAATGAAGAAGGACCAAACATTTAACATGCACATTAACAACTCCATGTTCAAGTTTATACCATAGAAATAGAATATTAAACATCTCTTAAAACCAATATCTTTTATTCATTTTATTTGGGAAAACTACACTGATTTTTCAGTGAGTTAGGCAAGGGAAGCTTCACCTATTGTTTATTGTATATTGTAAGAATATTCAAATATAATTATAATATACAAATATACTCCGATATTTTATAATTTAATAGTTAAATGAGTTTATGTGAATTGATATTAGTATTCCGATTGCCAAGTACTACAAGGATTTTTTAGATAAATATTCAGATTTTAATGCTGTTTTACATTTAAGGTCCTTAACGTGATATTTTCCTATAAATCGATTTTGTTTTCCTTCATTTCTTTGTTGTATTTATTGAGTTGTTTATTTCTTCCGCTGATTGCAGAGCATTTGTTTGTCTGCTATGCTCGGGACTTTTCGGCACATTCTTGGCAATGTGATTAGCTCAAAACGCTGCCTACAAACTCTTCTTTGACATCAATCACGTTCTTAGATCCTTTTGGAGGTCCTCGAAGGACTTTGCCGTGTCGTGTCGGGCATTAATTGCAAGTGAAATCACTTTGAACTTCATTAAAAAGCAACTTAATCAACTCGAGTCAAAAGTTTACCTGCGACTATACTTTTCCCACTCACTGAATACTCTCACCCTCTTTCCACCCTTCTCCCGTGTTCCCCTTCGTCCCCCCCGCAGCACCATCAATCTGCTGAATAGCCTAAAAATTATTAATTAGCTTCAACGTAGCCAGTTTCCAGTTCCGTCTGCCGGCTTTTGTTTGCTCCAAAGTTATTCGACAAGTTGAACGAACGCACATTGTGGTACCTGCCACTGGCTTCTTGTACCCTTCCCCTCCCCCTCCCCATCAATTTTTCCTCTTCTCCTCCCTTGCCACGCCCCTGGAACACAGCCTGTGCCTTGGGGTTTCCCTCTTACACTCAGACAGCTCTTAAATATTTCATATTTAATTGCGCGCGTAAGCAACGCAACCCTGCAACAGTCCAGCCCCCCAGTCCCCCTGCCAACCCCTCTTGTTTCTGTCCCTCCCACTACCACCCCCCTTACACCCACCTGTATATGCCCATACAAAAAGATGGCAAACTCTTACCATCCGTTCAAAATTGGAAACATTAATAAAATTAGCCCGGTCGAGTAGAGCATGCCCCATGCCCCCCATGCCACATGCCACATGCGCTGCCTCACACCCTGCTGAGTGTTAGGTTTACATTTTTCACTTGACACCCAACACGCCCTACAGCAGCAGCACTTTTTTTTGTTTTGTTTTGTTTCTTTAAATACCCTTTAAAATCTGATTAGCCCGTGTGATCAAAGCTTGAAACTGTGCCTTCAGGCAACACCACGTGGCACGCTGACAAATTGGTGGCGCCTCCAGGTGTCCAAGTGTCGCCATGTTCCACATCAAACCCCAGCACACAAAACGATTCCCTGATGAGGGTTGCGTCCGCCTCAAGTTGATGTCAAGTGCCTAAAATGTTGACAGGGGCAAAAAATAACAGAGGAAGCGAGTGGGCGGGAGGGAGAAGAGTCTTTGGGAGAGAAAAAAAGAGAGAGAGAGAGAGAGAGAGAGAGAGAGAGAAAGATAGAGACAGAGACAAGGTGTTCAATGTGGGCTCGAATTCCAAAATGGATTTTTCCTAATTTTTTTATTAACTATTTAAGTTTTTGTACAACCAAATTTGGGCCTCTTTTTTCAATGTCTAGTTAAGATCTTACGTAACTAACTTAACCGTCAATTCACGTAAAACGTAAGAAAAAATTCCCAACTATCAATCAGATTAAATTTAAAAAGACCCAAATATATTTTTAAAATGTATAATAATATAAGTATTATTTTTTTTTATTGTTTAAATAAAATTCTTTCTACAGCTGTATGGTTAAATGAACTCAGCTTCAAAGTGCGTAGACCATAATGACGACTACTAAAGTTTTTAAATAATACAAAGTGAAAAGTTTCGTTTTTAATAGTTTATATAAAAAGTGAATTAATTAAATGTTATAAATTAATTGAACAAACCGCAAAGAGACATTTTGATTTGACCGAGTGAAGGGCTCATTAAAATGTGTTGATTTTCTGGAACTGTGAAGGACAACAATAGTTTATTAACGTCACTGAAGAGTATATCAACTTTGTGACAATGTATGCAACAGACAGAGATTTTGAGCGACAGCGATTGTTAGTGAGAAAGAGATTTTGACTTCTTGAATTCTTATATACTTACTAAACTTATTTTATTGACTATTTGTATGTTGTTTCATTCGGGCAGAGAGTATCTCACTATCGAGCATGCTCGACTTCAACACACACTTTTATAGCGTACTCTTTAATGAGTAGTCACTGTACTCAGCTCACTCTAATTGTTGTGGGCGTGAAGCGCATTTGGTAGCAAGAAAACAGGCCTGAAACTGGCATTGACTGCATCACAGTCGACTTTCAATTCCTTTCCCTCTCTTCCTCTCTCTCTCTCTCTCTCTCTCTCTCTCTCTCTCTCTCTCTTTCTCGCTCTCTCTCTTTTCACTCTCTCCTCACCTCTGTTTCTCTCTCTTTCTCTCTCCTTTTGAATGTCTGTCTATCGTTGGTCTCTTCTTTCCTTGTCTGTGTGTTGCTGTCACAGCATGTCAATTTCAATTTGACATTTATTTTGTTGTGCGTGTGTGTGTGAGCGTGTGTGTGCGTAATAAGCCACATTCGTTTATTTTAAAACCGCTTCAATTGTAACACACACTCGTTGCGATTGAATATCCATTCATCCAGACGATGCCACATCCCCTTCAACTTTCTATCCCCTCTTTTCCATACCTCTTGACCACCTTGTGCATTCTGTCTGTGTGTGGTCAACAATTTGATGTTGCGTATTGTCACCAAGTTGCAACACACAGTGGTCCAAAATGCACTTTTAGAATAACAGAATTAATTAATAGCTGCAAAAATACAAATGTTTTCTTTAAGAAAACAATATTTCTGCAAAAAAAAACATTTCAATTCCTATTTATTTGTTTTTCTTAGTTAACCAATTAAATTTTCTATATTTCCACAATATTCAAAATGTATGCATATATATGTATAATAAATTAAAAGACTTTCTTACAATAAAGTACATATACATTTATTGGTATACTAACCCATTATATTACACACTTTTATTTACATTTAACTTGATATACATTTTTGTTATTAATTATAATATATTTTTGTTTATTTATTTTAGTTGAACACGCTTTGATGTGGGTTGAACTTATCGGAAGAGATAAAGTGAAAAAGCTTAAACACAGGTAAGTGCCACAAACTTTGTTCAGCCCAAAACCAAATTGGAAAATTCCAAGAAATGCTTTAAAATTCTAAAAAAAATTTTAATTTATAATTTAATTTAATCAAATTGCATAAAATACATTAGGAACAAACTGATTGTTAATAATTTGCTTCAAATTCGGTATTTATTTAAGGCAGGCAAATTTTGATACTTTGAAAACATTTTAAAATAAAAGAAATCTCTTCCTTTTTGAAATCTCTAGATTATGGAAACACATTTGGTAAATTTACTGTACAATTTTTAATCGATAGTCTATGATTTTGAGGTCTAACAAATGTGACTAAAATGAACGACTTTTGGCCCACTGTGCCGTATAACCCGCACCACCCATAATGCCAATGGCAGGCAGGCAACACATTTTGTGGTTTTCATAGCTGTTTCATTGTGGCTGAAATCCTTTTCCGTTCAGGCTTCAGGCATCAGGGATGTGCGGCTCTGTGGTGCGCACAGTGGGGCAAGTGTGGGGCTTCAGCACGCACGGCTACATTGTCAAAGTTTTCTCTGTTTGTGTGTGCGTGCGTGTGTGTGTGTGTGTGTGTGTTTGTGTCATTATTGCGGCTGTTGGCGGTTGTTGTTGTTGTTGTTGTTGTTGTTGTTGTTGTTGTTGTTGTTGTTGTTATAGTTGTTATCCTTCATTGTCCTCGGCCATGTTTGTTGTTGCGGGTTATTAAAAACTTTTACCCAAAACACTGACCCATGGTGGGAAGGGATAAGGGAAAGGGAACCCCGATCTAACCGCTGCACTTGCTCGTTTTCATTTTCATTTTCATTTTCATTGTGAATGTTAATTACTACAACTGCGACAACTGCCACATGCCACATGCCACTGCCACACAGACTCCAACAACACCCTCACCCTTAAGCTCTCCCACCTTTTTGGCTCATCCCTTTTGATGACGCATAATCAAACTTATTTACTTTATGTGACTTTTATATGAATTAAGTTGCATGTGAAGCGTCCGTCGCGTCGGTGTCGTCTCCCTTTGTGGCAGCTTTGTTGATGAGCTTGATTAAGCTGTTGTTGTTGTTGTTGTTGTTGTTGTTACTTGTCTGTTTTGTTGCTGTTGTTCCTCTTAATGAGGTGTGACTCATAATCAGCTGCCTATCGCAGCAACCGCAGCTCATAATTACACATGTCTCGGTGTGCGCCTCTCTGGGCGATTCTCAGTATTTGCAAAACAAGTTGAAACATATTTAGATTTAGGTTTTTAGACCCTGTACCCTTAAAAAAGTACATATGTTAAGGTCGTTAAGGAAGCTTGGCAGGCCCCATAAAGTATATATATTCTTGACCAGCTTTAACAGCCGACTCGATATAGCCATGTCCGTCTGTCAGTTCGTCCGTATGAACGACAGGATCTCAGAGATGGTAAGACCTAGGAGCACCAAATTTGGTATGAAGACTTCATATATCTGCACGCAGATTAAGTTTATTTCAAATTGTGGATGCCTAGGCCTCTTCGCCCAGAATGAAAAAATTATAATGACCCCACAGGGTATAAAATTAAAATACTTTTATATACAGAAGCCAACATGCCAACTTTAATGTCTCTATTTACCAAATTTCTGAGATTGAAATCTACGACTTTTTTTTGAACACAGTAGGCTTTGATTCTACTTCAAATCATTTTTCAGCAGCTCCCAACAGAAGTAGGAAAATAAATTCAGTTCAACTTTTGCTCTCGTACGGAGAACACCAAAATTTCAAGTATAAAAAATATTTATTTTTGTTTTCAATTTTTTATTTATTACAATTATCTATAAGTAAAAAGTGTATTTTTTTTAAGAAAAATTTCTGCCAGACTTTTATAAATTTTCTCTTTCTCTTTTTGTTTGTTGCGTATGTTTTTAATTGATACGAATACACTGAACAAAAATGTAAGTTTATAGCCCTGGCAATTTTTTAATAATCTTAATTAATCATTTACGCTTTAGACTCAATTAACAATCGACACCTTGGCTAAAACGTGAGCTTTAATCTGGATCTGTTCCTGTAAGTTGGCAACGCTTTAATAAATATCACACAATTACTTAACTCTTATCCTCTTTATACAAAACTAGATAGGTAGAGGGAAAAATCAGATATGATATAGGATATGACATGATATATGAGCTGCTGCTAATCCTGTATTAATTAATTCGAAGATACTCAATATTCTGGTCTGGACTTTCTCTTTTGCTCGGAAATGCTACCAAAAATTGAGTTCGTATTTTTGGCATAATTAGAATTACAGTCTTAAACATGAAGCGATATGAATATGGATATGGATAAACTAAAATTAAGTTACTGTTTGATGTGGAGGAATTATTTCGAAGCTACTCAAAATTCTGGTCTGGATTCCATTTTTGGGCAAATCACGACTTCTAACAAAATTTGTCGTATTTTGGACATAATCAAAATTTCAGTTGTAGTGAAATAAAAATTAAAATAAGTAAATAAACAATGCCAGCTGTGTTTTCTATTTCTGGGCAAAATTATACGATGACAATAAAACACTCCAATTCGCTTGAGAGCCAAGAGGGCGAGTTTAATAATTGGCACTAAATAGACCACCTTTTTAGCTTCAGACATAGCACCAAAGTATTTGCCCAAACATTTCAACTTAAATTTAAACTTTGCGGCCCTTCAAAAGCCGCTTTCTCAATTTATTTTTAATTAGTAATTGAAATATTTTTTTTAATTACATAAATGACAAAATATTATTATGCAGCTTTTTACTTTTATATCTCTCTTTTAGCTCACTTCTCTCGCTTTTCCCACTTTTTGATCTGTTCTTTTTGCCGATAATTAAATTATAGAAATCAAATATGCATATGGAGGGCTCATTGAACTTGCCCCTTTGGCAGTACAACACACATACTCAATGTTTTCTTGCCACTTGCCACACAATGCCATAGCATATGCAACAAAAGAGTGGCTCGGTCGCATCTGTTCTGTGGCAAATCTCTTGTCATATTGCTCAAGTTGCATTCTTCTTCATTTTGTTGGGTGGGAAAGTGTTACCTCTGTCCAGGTGCCACCTTTTGAAGATACGTGTTGTCGCTTCGACTCGGAGACGGAACACAGCTGTGGCAATGTCTGTTGTCTGTCAGAGTCTGCATCAGTTTCTCTCTCTCTGTCTCTCTTGATATCTCTGCTTGTTTCTCTCTCAATCTCTACTTACATTCTTCTTTTTTTTCTAAACTTTTCGTTTAGTTTGTCAAAGCACAAAGTCAATTTATGGCTTTAAGCCAGTTGAAGCCTTAAGCATGTCGAAGTATAAGCAAAAAGCTCGTAGAAGAAGCAGCAGAAGAGCAAGAAATCGTATTCCCGCCGTAGACAGAAACAGCAAGATGAATAGGAACAGGATACGGTTTTTTTTATTTTTTACTTTTTGTTTTTTTTTGTATTTTTTGCTTCGCGTGTCGCAAGTTTTCGCTCTCAGACATTGTCTTTGAACACAAGAAGAAACGTCTACAATGTCTACGTCTGTTTTTCCGGCGTATTTTCAAAGTTGAGCATAGTACGCACGTACGAAATAATTATAGCGCAAATACGTGTGCCGCATATGTAATCACATAGCTCAGACTTACTCACCGAACTCCTACGCGTTTCCTCCTTTTCCTCCATTTCCTTCCCAATGGCATATTTATTTTGGGACAAGCCATTTTTAGGCATATATTTTGTAGACCCCTTCAAAGTTGCTAAAAACTTGCTAACGGTTTTTTTTTTGGTCTTTTTTGGGTTTTTTTTGGGACCTGTTCCCTATGTCAAATCTTTGTTTTTTTGGGCCACCCTCGTGTTGGCATTGTTAACTCTGCTTGTTCTTTCTCTTTTCCACGTTGTCAAATATTGACGGCTTCTTATTTCGATATTAAGTTCACACACGCTCACACACACACACACGTTGACACACACTCACTTACATACTGCCATAATTTCCAGTTACTTTTTGTCCTTTCATTCAACTTTTGTTGCCTTTTTTCTTAGCTTTTCTTTTTTTCTTTGACATCATTTGGCTAAGCTGCTGATTACTTTAAGTTTTCAATTTGATTATAATTATATATCTTTTTATGTCATTTATTTTGTAGGCTGTTAATCAAATAAGAATTTTCTTTACATTTCGTAAAACATATATCATATCATATCATTTTTATCTTTGCAAGAGTTGGACCCTTAACTAACCTGTTTATTTTCTATTGGAAAGGAAACTGCTAAGTAGTTTAATGAAAATTGTTTGACAGTAGCTAGTTTGGCAAACAAAACACAGTTGGCATTGTTTATTTACTTATTTTATTTTATTTTTTATTTTACTACAACTGAAATTTTGATTATGTCCAAAATACGAATACAACAAATTTTGTTAGAAGTCGTGATTTGCCCAAAAATGGAATCCAGACCAGAATTTTGAGTAGCTTCGAAATAATTCCTCCACATCAAACAGTAACTTAATTTTAGTTTATCCATATCCATATTCATATCGCTTCATGTTTAAGACTGAAATTCTAATTATGCCAAAAATACGAACTCAATTTTTGGTAGCATTTCCGAGCAAAAGAGAAAGTCCAGACCAGAATATTGAGTATCTTCGAATTAATTAATACAGGATTAGCAGCAGCTCATATATCATATCATATCCTATATCATATCTGATTTTTCCCTCTACCTATCTAGTTTTGTATAAAGAGGATAAGAGTTAAGAAATTGTGTGATAAGTATTTATTAAAGCGTTGCCAACTTACAGGAACAGATCCAGATTAAAGCTCACGTTTTAGCCAAGGTGTCGATTGTTAATTGAGTCTAAAGCGTAAATGATTAATTAAGATTATTAAAAAATTGCCAGGGCTATAAACTTACATTTTTGTTCAGTGTATTCGTATCAATTAAAAACATACGCAACAAACAAAAAGAGAAATTATATAAAAATCGGGAAGAAAAGTTTTATAAAAAAAATTCGTTACACTTTTTACTTATAGACAATTGTAATAAATAAAAAAATTGAAAACAAAAATAAATATTTTTTATACTTGAAATTTTGGTGTTCTCCGGTCGAGAGCAAAAGTTGAACTGAATTTATTATCCTACTTCTGTTGGGAACTGAAAAATGCTTTGAAGTAGAATCAAAGCCTACTGTGTTCAAAAAAGTCTTAGAAATTGTATGTGTTGGGACAGGAAATAACATTTAAGCAGGCATTGAAATTTTGTCATTCCTTTCAAATAACAGATTTGATAATATCTAGATTCTATTGAACAGTCTTCAAACTTGCATAAGATAGATCAATAGCTTTGATTTGATTAGATTTGATCTATAAATTGATTCTACAACTAAGAAAATGCGCTTTGATCATTAATTAATCTCAAAATTCATTTTGCGTATAAAAATAGTTTAGTTTTAAATTTAGTTTTTTATTTCGTCGAAATTTTGACAAAAGGTATCTTGATTTTCCCTTTCTGATATGTGATAATTAAATTTTATTCATATATCAAACAAATATCACTATAATCATCTTTAAGGGCATTACAAATATCATAATTAATTTTCAACGCTTGTTGTGTGATATTGAAATGTAATCCCAGTTACTTAGTTGACTTTGTATGCCTTTAATTCGTATATAGCCAAAACTTTGCTAGTCACACCAACTAGAAGGGCGTAGGCAGTGTGGGGGGCGTGGCAAAAGGATGTGTCACAGCTGTTGCATATTGCGCCTAAAAGTGTGCGTTTACTCAACCACAAATCGCACACGTTCTACACGGTATGATGATAGCCATGGAAAGTGGTGAAAGGGGTGGAGGGGGGGTTAGTTGGTGAGGGGTTTTTGGGAAGAAGAGGGGAATGGATACGACGAAATGCTAAAAATGGATATCGTGAGCAAAACGCGCCAAAAACTTGGAAAAGTTTTGTGCCAAAAGTCCAACATATTTCTTTTTATGTCATTTATTTTGTAGGCTGTTAATCAAATAAGAATTTTCTTTACATTTCGTAAAACATATATCATATCATATCATTTTTATCTTTGCAAGAGTTGGACCCTTAACTAACCTGTTTATTTTCTATTGGAAAGGAAACTGCTAAGTAGTTTAATGAAAATTGTTTGACAGTAGCTAGTTTGGCAAACAAAACACAGTTGGCATTGTTTATTTACTTATTTTATTTTATTTTTTATTTTACTACAACTGAAATTTTGATTATGTCCAAAATACGAATACAACAAATTTTGTTAGAAGTCGTGATTTGCCCAAAAATGGAATCCAGACCAGAATTTTGAGTAGCTTCGAAATAATTCCTCCACATCAAACAGTAACTTAATTTTAGTTTATCCATATCCATATTCATATCGCTTCATGTTTAAGACTGAAATTCTAATTATGCCAAAAATACGAACTCAATTTTTGGTAGCATTTCCGAGCAAAAGAGAAAGTCCAGACCAGAATATTGAGTATCTTCGAATTAATTAATACAGGATTAGCAGCAGCTCATATATCATATCATATCCTATATCATATCTGATTTTTCCCTCTACCTATCTAGTTTTGTATAAAGAGGATAAGAGTTAAGAAATTGTGTGATAAGTATTTATTAAAGCGTTGCCAACTTACAGGAACAGATCCAGATTAAAGCTCACGTTTTAGCCAAGGTGTCGATTGTTAATTGAGTCTAAAGCGTAAATGATTAATTAAGATTATTAAAAAATTGCCAGGGCTATAAACTTACATTTTTGTTCAGTGTATTCGTATCAATTAAAAACATACGCAACAAACAAAAAGAGAAATTATATAAAAATCGGGAAGAAAAGTTTTATAAAAAAAATTCGTTACACTTTTTACTTATAGACAATTGTAATAAATAAAAAAATTGAAAACAAAAATAAATATTTTTTATACATGAAATTTTGGTGTTCTCCGGTCGAGAGCAAAAGTTGAACTGAATTTATTATCCTACTTCTGTTGGGAACTGAAAAATGCTTTGAAGTAGAATCAAAGCCTACTGTGTTCAAAAAAGTCTTAGAAATTGTATGTGTTGGGACAGGAAATAACATTTAAGCAGGCATTGAAATTTTGTCATTCCTTTCAAATAACAGATTTGATAATATCTAGATTCTATTGAACAGTCTTCAAACTTGCATAAGATAGATCAATAGCTTTGATTTGATTAGATTTGATCTATAAATTGATTCTACAACTAAGAAAATGCGCTTTGATCATTAATTAATCTCAAAATTCATTTTGCGTATAAAAATAGTTTAGTTTTAAATTTAGTTTTTTATTTCGTCGAAATTTTGACAAAAGGTATCTTGATTTTCCCTTTCTGATATGTGATAATTAAATTTTATTCATATATCAAACAAATATCACTATAATCATCTTTAAGGGCATTACAAATATCATAATTAATTTTCAACGCTTGTTGTGTGATATTGAAATGTAATCCCAGTTACTTAGTTGACTTTGTATGCCTTTAATTCGTATATAGCCAAAACTTTGCTAGTCACACCAACTAGAAGGGCGTAGGCAGTGTGGGGGGCGTGGCAAAAGGATGTGTCACAGCTGTTGCATATTGCGCCTAAAAGTGTGCGTTTACTCAACCACAAATCGCACACGTTCTACACGGTATGATGATAGCCATGGAAAGTGGTGAAAGGGGTGGAGGGGGGGTTAGTTGGTGAGGGGTTTTTGGGAAGAAGAGGGGAATGGATACGACGAAATGCTAAAAATGGATGTCGTGAGCAAAACGCGCCAAAAACTTGGAAAAGTTTTGTGCCAAAAGTCCAACATATATCTTTTTATGTCATTTATTTTGTAGGCTGTTAATCAAATAAGAATTTTCTTTACATTTCGTAAAACATATATCATATCATATCATTTTTATCTTTGCAAGAGTTGGACCCTTAACTAACCTGTTTATTTTCTATTGGAAAGGAAACTGCTAAGTAGTTTAATGAAAATTGTTTGACAGTAGCTAGTTTGGCAAACAAAACACAGTTGGCATTGTTTATTTACTTATTTTAATTTTTATTTTACTACAACTGAAATTTTGATTATGTCCAAAATACGAATACAACAAATTTTGTTAGAAGTCGTGATTTGCCCAAAAATGGAATCCAGACCAGAATTTTGAGTAGCTTCGAAATAATTCCTCCACATCAAACAGTAACTTAATTTTAGTTTATCCATATCCATATTCATATCGCTTCATGTTTCAGACTGAAATTCTAATTATGCCAAAAATACGAACTCAATTTTTGGTAGCATTTCCGAGCAAAAGAGAAAGTCCAGACCAGAATATTGAGTATCTTCGAATTAATTAATACAGGATTAGCAGCAGCTCATATATCATATCATATCCTATATCATATCTGATTTTTCCCTCTACCTAGCTAGTTTTGTATAAAGAGGATAAGAGTTAAGAAATTGTGTGATATTTATTAAATCGTTGCCAACTTACAGGAACAGATCCAGATTAAAGCTCACGTTTTAGCCAAGGTGTCGATTGTTAATTGAGTCTAAAGCGTAAATGATTAATTAAGATTATTAAAAAATTGCCAGGGCTATAAACTTACATTTTTGTTCAGTGTATTCGTATCAATTAAAAACATACGCAACAAACAAAAAGAGAAATTATATAAAAATCGGGAAGAAAAGTTTTATAAAAAAAATTCGTTACACTTTTTACTTATAGACAATTGTAATAAATAAAAAAATTGAAAACAAAAATAAATATTTTTTATACTTGAAATTTTGGTGTTCTCCGGTCGAGAGCAAAAGTTGAACTGAATTTATTATCCTACTTCTGTTGGGAACTGAAAAATGCTTTGAAGTAGAATCAAAGCCTACTGTGTTCAAAAAAGTCTTAGAAATTGTATGTGTTGGGACAGGAAATAACATTTAAGCAGGCATTGAAATTTTGTCATTCCTTTCAAATAACAGATTTGATAATATCTAGATTCTATTGAACAGTCTTCAAACTTGCATAAGATAGATCAATAGCTTTGATTTGATTAGATTTGATCTATAAATTGATTCTACAACTAAGAAAATGCGCTTTGATCATTAATTAATCTCAAAATTCATTTTGCGTATAAAAATAGTTTAGTTTTAAATTTAGTTTTTTATTTCGTCGAAATTTTGACAAAAGGTATCTTGATTTTCCCTTTCTGATATGTGATAATTAAATTTTATTCATATATCAAACAAATATCACTATAATCATCTTTAAGGGCATTACAAATATCATAATTAATTTTCAACGCTTGTTGTGTGATATTGAAATGTAATCCCAGTTACTTAGTTGACTTTGTATGCCTTTAATTCGTATATAGCCAAAACTTTGCTAGTCACACCAACTAGAAGGGCGTAGGCAGTGTGGGGGGCGTGGCAAAAGGATGTGTCACAGCTGTTGCATATTGCGCCTAAAAGTGTGCGTTTACTCAACCACAAATCGCACACGTTCTACACGGTATGATGATAGCCATGGAAAGTGGTGAAAGGGGTGGAGGGGGGGTTAGTTGGTGAGGGGTTTTTGGGAAGAAGAGGGGAATGGATACGACGAAATGCTAAAAATGGATATCGTGAGCAAAACGCGCCAAAAACTTGGAAAAGTTTTGTGCCAAAAGTCCAACATATATCTTTTTATGTCATTTATTTTGTAGGCTGTTAATCAAATAAGAATTTTCTTTACATTTCGTAAAACATATATCATATCATATCATTTTTATCTTTGCTAGAGTTGGACCCTTAACTAACCTGTTTATTTTCTATTGGAAAGGAAACTGCTAAGTAGTTTAATGAAAATTGTTTGACAGTAGCTAGTTTGGCAAACAAAACACAGTTGGCATTGTTTATTTACTTATTTTATTTTATTTTTTATTTTACTACAACTGAAATTTTGATTATGTCCAAAATACGAATACAACAAATTTTGTTAGAAGTCGTGATTTGCCCAAAAATGGAATCCAGACCAGAATTTTGAGTAGCTTCGAAATAATTCCTCCACATCAAACAGTAACTTAATTTTAGTTTATCCATATCCATATTCATATCGCTTCATGTTTAAGACTGAAATTCTAATTATGCCAAAAATACGAACTCAATTTTTGGTAGCATTTCCGAGCAAAAGAGAAAGTCCAGACCAGAATATTGAGTATCTTCGAATTAATTAATACAGGATTAGCAGCAGCTCATATATCATATCATATCCTATATCATATCTGATTTTTCCCTCTACCTATCTAGTTTTGTATAAAGAGGATAAGAGTTAAGAAATTGTGTGATAAGTATTTATTAAAGCGTTGCCAACTTACAGGAACAGATCCAGATTAAAGCTCACGTTTTAGCCAAGGTGTCGATTGTTAATTGAGTCTAAAGCGTAAATGATTAATTAAGATTATTAAAAAATTGCCAGGGCTATAAACTTACATTTTTGTTCAGTGTATTCGTATCAATTAAAAACATACGCAACAAACAAAAAGAGAAATTATATAAAAATCGGGAAGAAAAGTTTTATAAAAAAAATTCGTTACACTTTTTACTTATAGACAATTGTAATAAATAAAAAAATTGAAAACAAAAATAAATATTTTTTATACTTGAAATTTTGGTGTTCTCCGGTCGAGAGCAAAAGTTGAACTGAATTTATTATCCTACTTCTGTTGGGAACTGAAAAATGCTTTGAAGTAGAATCAAAGCCTACTGTGTTCAAAAAAGTCTTAGAAATTGTATGTGTTGGGACAGGAAATAACATTTAAGCAGGCATTGAAATTTTGTCATTCCTTTCAAATAACAGATTTGATAATATCTAGATTCTATTGAACAGTCTTCAAACTTGCATAAGATAGATCAATAGCTTTGATTTGATTAGATTTGATCTATAAATTGATTCTACAACTAAGAAAATGCGCTTTGATCATTAATTAATCTCAAAATTCATTTTGCGTATAAAAATAGTTTAGTTTTAAATTTAGTTTTTTATTTCGTCGAAATTTTGACAAAAGGTATCTTGATTTTCCCTTTCTGATATGTGATAATTAAATTTTATTCATATATCAAACAAATATCACTATAATCATCTTTAAGGGCATTACAAATATCATAATTAATTTTCAACGCTTGTTGTGTGATATTGAAATGTAATCCCAGTTACTTAGTTGACTTTGTATGCCTTTAATTCGTATATAGCCAAAACTTTGCTAGTCACACCAACTAGAAGGGCGTAGGCAGTGTGGGGGGCGTGGCAAAAGGATGTGTCACAGCTGTTGCATATTGCGCCTAAAAGTGTGCGTTTACTCAACCACAAATCGCACACGTTCTACACGGTATGATTATAGCCATGGAAAGTGGTGAAAGGGGTGGAGGGGGGGTTAGTTGGTGAGGGGTTTTTGGGAAGAAGAGGGGAATGGATACGACGAAATGCTAAAAATGGATATCGTGAGCAAAACGCGCCAAAAACTTGGAAAAGTTTTGTGCCAAAAGTCCAACATATGTATGTTACTGTTCATGCATGTTATCCCAGTTAGTCAGTCAGTCAGTCAGGCGGGAAAACAGGGAGTGTGAGAGGGTGGGGAAAGGGGTAGAAGGAGGCGCTGCTAACTTAGTTTACTATACCATCTCATACCACATACACAGACACACACGCACACACACACACACACACACACACACAGCTGCCTGTCAAGGCAGTGTAATTATAACAAGTTTTCAAGGCATTTTGCTTCGCATATTTTTTCTACTATTTTTTTGCCTAGTTTTTGGATACCCTGCGTAATAGTGGGTATGCCAAGGAAGTGCTAGAATATGTAATTTTTGATTAACTAACTTTTATTGGTCTTCTTACATATTATATTGTAATACTTTTATTTTAAGTAAGAGTTCTATATAGATTTATTCAATCGAATAGCATTGCAGGGTATTTTTAAGTCAGGCTCCGCAACGTTATCAGCATGACTGTCGATTGAGTATTGATAATATTTTAAAGGGTATGCCGGCTTAAATAAAATTCAATTAACTAATCAAAAATGTCTGCAAGTTCAAAATTGTATTATTGTTTACCATGGAGATTGTTTATAAGTGTACAGGGTATATCACAGTCGCGCAAGCTCTCATGCGTCTTGCATACATGCTGCTTGGCTTTTTTGCAGGAATCTTTTCGGGTATCTTTGCCGCTCTCGTTGCCTCAAATAAGTTTTTGATAAGAAAGTTATGATGAGTTTTCCACACACACACTCACACACACACACGCACACACACACACACTACACACAGATTGTGACATGGGCAGAAAAAGAGCACCACGTGTACATGTACACACAGCTGTTGATTTTGGCCAAATTAGTGCAAACACGTCTTGTTTTGAGTTGCGGAACGAAACATGTGCAACTAATTTGCAGTTTGGCCAAAACAAAATTCCAACACGGCCAACTGGACTCTTAAGACTACAATATTTATATACATACTACACTGATAGAAAAAACGTTGTAAATTTCACTATTTACACTTTGATTCAACTATTTTTCGTCTTGATTGTGCACCATTGCCGATATTTGTTAATCCAAAATGTGTACACTTTGATTGCTGGCCTAATAAGCACATATTAGTATCAAAGTGAAACCCCTTTTGATTCGACACCAAATAAGTTTCATATTCATTAGTATTCAATTTTATTTAGTTTAAATATGCTTCATATTCAAATTAAATATATTGCGTATGTAATTTAAATATTGTATTTAATATTAAAAGTTTATTATGACCTTTGTGGATTTAAATATTCATTTATTTATGCCACCAAATATTAAAAAGAAACGCATTTAAAGTTCTGCTTTACACCTTTTAGTATATGAGCAAAAAAAAACCTAGCATAGCTTGAAGGCGCTGTTTTCATACATTGCGTATCTCGAATTCCCAAACAGTTTAAGCAAATACTGGTATAACTGCCTTTTCATATACGAGCAGATTTAGCCGAGCATTAAAAGTGCCTGGCGTGTTCTTCCATTTTTTTTTGTTTTTTTCCTGTTTAAGTTTTTTTAAAATATTTTTGTTAATATTTTTTTTTTTGCCTATTTTCATGTGTTTTATTATTTTGGCTTAAAACAAAAGCAAAAGCATTGATTTTTGGCTTTGCTGACTACAGCACTACAAAAAAGAATATATACATCAGACTTTTATTTATTGTCGGGAAGCCAGAGTTGAAGAACTGACAAGCCTGGATCTACAGCGCAAAATTATGCTTCTTAGGCGGCATTGGAATATTCCGTCTTGACTCGTGCTACAACTTTAGCGTTTTTGGCATTAGAAATGTATGGACCACTCTGCTGATCGTTCATGTTCTTCCACATGTCTCCACATTTTGCGACCCTCTGCGTTTTTCTTGCGCGTTGTAGTGACTAAATTTAGTTCAGCCATTGTTTGTTGGTGCAATGTCAAAGTTTGTACACAATTTTTGGCTTCAGACATGACCTCTATTGAGTTATTGTGCTTCCAGTTGTACTGAAGATTCTTTCAGAAGAAGTCCACAAAATTTTTTTTTTTAAATACAAAACCTTCTGAATAAAATACTTTCATTAATTTAACAACTCGAAAAATGATTTTTGCAACGAGTTTTCGGGAAACCAGCCACTGTGCGACTGTCAAAAGTTTATTTATTTGACACCAAAAAAGTTGACACAGACACCAGTACCTTTCCCCCCTGGTCCCCCCTTTTCACTTTCTTCCGCCACCCATGGCCTCAGTTCAGCCGCAGAGCAAAAGTGTGCGATAGGGGGGCGTGGCTTGTCACAAAACGAAATCCGATTTATTTGCCCGGCCCAGAATTGGATTACAATTGAGTTGTAATTATGCGACAACAAAATGTTGGGACACTTTTCCATTTCCACCCAAAATCTGAATGGAAAGCAGGGAGGCGGGGAGGACATATATACAATCCCCATTTGGCCACAACCCTGGCTCATCAAGTTGTGTTCCTGAGTTGCTGTCTGGGAACATCTTTTGAAATTCGCATTTTGCATTAATTAAAACTGATTTAATTAAAGCCACGTCGTGTCGCTTTTAAGGTTTGAAAGGAACACAGGTTAGACAGACCATAAGCATCCCCTAGCGCTTCTTCTTCTCCAATCTATTTAGATTCAAAGTGCTCTTGACTTGATTTTTCCTAAAAATAAAAGCAAAAAAAATCGAAATTCTTTACAACGGCCGCTCAAAAAAGGTGAAAGTTTAATTAAATATGCATCAAGTGTGTGCATTTTGATTAAGGACTAAGTCAAATCCTGACAGGCTACCAAAAAGACAGCCAGAGTCCTAAATATGTCAGCTACAGTAAGAAGTGATATGAAAGTATGTTGTCTATAAATAAATAGATAGAGATTTATTTATGTTTGCAATGAAAGATGTCTTTAAGTGCGGAGCGAGAAAGTCTTTCAAATCAACTGAGGTTATAAGGATATCAACAGCGGGAACAGTTTCTAGTCGAATATAATGGTGAATAGGTGTATGAATATGCACATGAACTACATATAAGTATTATTCACACTTTTGAACTCGTTGCTTTCACATAGTGTGAGGATAACAACATGTTGAGAAATTTAAGCTGTTCGACAAAGTATATTTAATACTAATAATTAAGAATATATTCATATATGTAAAAACAGTCAACACTCGTTACGTTTACACCGAGCAATTGAAACTACGAAATTTCAAGTGAATTGCATTATGAATATAATATTTAAATAAAAAAAAACTAAATAGGTTATTAAAATGTTCATCAACTTTTATTCTGATTTGAAGGCATTCTTGCCATTGTTTATTTATATACAGGAGATAAGAGAAGCTTTTTTTACTCTCTCTCTCTCTTGATATCATCATATTATGTTTTGTTATGATTATGATTATGATTATGATTATGAATATGATTATTATTGCTATTAATATCAGTGTTGCCTCTGCCACCTTCCCTATTAACCACTTTTCTACCATTGTTGGTTTATTTCTGTCTACCTAAATGGGCTGGGATGATGATATTGCTGATGATGATGGTACTTCTATATATAAAATTTTATTGGGGGAGACACACACAGGCACGCATATAATAATTTCCTGTTCAATGAGCAATTACCGTAATAAAGATACATCTCAGCTACTCTATTGTAATCTACATTGCAGCCGGAAATCTATCGTCACCACCAACTCTAATAACCGAAGCATAGACAGTCTCAGCTTTAGTCCTAGAGTTCATTCTCCCCATTCACTAAATTCCTCACTCTGACAATGATGACGTTGCTGTTGATTCGCTGCGTGGAGTGACATCAGACGGTCAACAAAATAGAACAAAATATTATCGAAAAATAGCTCAGTAAACATCCAACATAAAGCTCTATTCAATTGAAACTCCTCACGAAGCGTATTATAATTGTTTACCCTTAGATCGAATTGGAGGGCGTGACTAAAGCCCTGACATATTTCGGATGGAAGTAAACCGTAATTGAGCAACAACAAAAGGCAGTTTCTGTTGACTCCACTCAGCAGGAGAGGGAAAAAGTTAGACAGACGAAGAGAAAGAAGAATAGAGAGAGAGGAGAGAGAGAGAAAGAGCATCAGCCTGAATGAAAAATGTGACATTAACTTAGCTCTTAAAAAGTGAAAGAGCACATCTTTCTTTCAAGTCATCCTACTTTTCTCAGTCAAGTGGTAGATTCTGGGCAAATTTGTATACCTATAAAAATCTTACTCTAATTAGGCTTTAATAACTTTCCAAAGAATCTTTTCTCATTAAAAATGTTCTGGAGAATCTCTTTATTCTTAAATATTCCTACTTTTCTTATTTATAAAATATACTTTAGAGAAATGTTTGTCCTTTAAGTGTTCTTTCTTTACATACATATCAACCAATTATGAATTAATTTGTTCTTAAAATTTCCTATGCTAGTTGATAATAACTATTCGTTGATGTTAGTTATTCTTAAATTTCTTTTAACTCCAGCTTTTTATGTCCCAATTAACTATAACAGAAAAGGATCAAAATAGCTGCTCTTATTAGCTTCTTAGAAGTATTTCAATTTTCAAACAAATATTTCTGATTTGTTTTATAGATTATATTAATATGAGCACAGTGAACTAGAAAGGTAAGGCATTTAAGATTGCAACTAGCAAATCAAACAATTGTTTTCCGATTTTGTCTTTTGAGCTCTTCCCTCTTCAATATGTATTATTATAGAGAGATTCCCTTACCTTTAACCACTGCTATTTTAGAACTCTTTGGAAATCCTTAACAAATGCTGATGTTAAGTTTTATTTTATGTATATATAGAATGAACCATTGTACATTTCATCAGTCAATCAAGGCAAAAGGTATATCGAGACGACAGCTTCCTTATAGAGCTTCTTTGCTATTTTGCACATAATTGGAAATGGAAATAACAGTCTATTGGCACAAAAGAAAAACCTAATGTAATTATTATCGATTGCTTGGAGAGATGCCATATGGAGTGCAGCTTTAAGGCTTCCACGAAAAGGCGAAAATTGTTTAAGGGCGGGGCGTGATGGATATATGTAGCATCAGGAGGGGTTAACATTTGGGGAAACCAGTCAATGCTCTCTCTCTCGCTCTCTCTTCTCCACTGTGTTTCTCTTTTATCTGCAGTTGCCATTAGCAGACAATGTCGAGCTGTCAGACAATTGAAAGCGCAACGATAGGTTTTATTTTGTTTTTTTCTGAGTGCGCTGTAGAATTGGATTGGGTAACGTGGGTGATTGGTGGCATGCAACATGCTGTGGCACTGTTTTTGTTTTGTTCATCAAGAGCACATTTTATTGCCTTATGCATTTAATGAAGTGTTGCCAGCCTGATACTTTTTTCCACTCTTCACTCTCCTCTCTTTCATCCCCAGTCAAAGAACATTGGCAACCCTTCGCTTTCACTTTTCCAGGCAACATATCAAACATTTCTGACAGCTCAGCAACTGTCTGTCTCTCTGTCTGCCTGTCTGTCTGTCTCTCTGTCTGTCTGACTGACTGACTGATTGATTGACTGCATGACTTGGAGTTTGTCTCGCTCGCATGTAATGCATAAAGAATGAAGCTTAAATAAAAGTTGGGAGATGAGAAATAGGATTAACTTGTCACACAATTGAATTTAATTTTCCATACACACACAAAGCATCTTAAAATCCTCCCCTAACCCCCCCGCTATCAACCCACTCACCCCCTCCCCCCGCCGTTTTCTACACAGAGCAACAGCTACTTGAAATCCTCCTGTTTTGGGGCTGAATTCCTGTTTCTGTTGTTCAAGTTGTTCCGAGTTGTTGTTGGCATGGTCTATTACTTTCACATTGGGGAATTGAGCAGTCTCATCTCTCACTCTCTCTCTCTCTTCCTCTCTCTCTCTCTCGCTCACTCTCACTGTCTACCTTTCTCCATCGCCTACTGCTTCTCTGGAAAATGCTTTTGTGGTAATCTTGTGCTACGGTTTTGTAATGAAATTACAGGCTCCTCAGATTTGTCAACGCAATCAATACACTCTCTCTCTCTCTCTCTCTCACTCTATCTTTCTCTATGGTTCTCTGGTTTTTGGTATTTTTGGTATTTTTGGTATTTCAATGCCCTAAACTCCCCATTGTGCATTGGCAAATTGAGGAGCCGGTTAACCTTTTTGAACGTATTATACTTTGCCTGTCAGTCTGATTGATCTGCCTGTTTGATAACTGACAAAATATCCTGACAAATAACTTACACACACTCACTGTAAAAACTGTGCCCCATTTTCAAGTGCATTTCCATTTACCAAATTTTCCGAAATTTAACAGTCAGTTTATCTGTTTGTCAAAGAGATTTGCTTGAGTCTGTTAACGGTAATTAAAGACTTCTTTTGAGAAAGATACTAGTTTTGAAGCTTTTGAAAATGATTTTAAATTACAGTTTCCATCAACTGAAACAAGGCAAAGCTTTGAGTTTTTTGTTAAGAATCAAAAAACGATACTCACTAAATAATAAAGAATACAAATATTCACTTACAAGCTTCCAAAATACAAAATCAAATTTGTTTGTATAAAAATTGTTTGTATTTCTTAAATGTATTTATATACAAACATCGTGCAAGACAAGCATCGTCAATAAATGTTTTGATTTAGAAAAATAAACCTTGTAGAAATCATTGAAATGAATAGAAAAAGCGGGAATTATATAAATCTTTAACTTTTAGTTTTTGTTTTTTTTTTAGAAAAAAAAATATTTCAGGCGACATTTTTAATTTATTTAAAATTGTTGCTTAGCCAGCTCTAATATATGTATTGAACATGTTTGATATAAACAAAAATGTAATAAAATAATGAATAAATTTTAAAATTTATAAGAAATAATAAATATTTATTTATATTTTCATAGATCAAAAACCATAAAAGAGTTATGCTATGGTATTTGAATAAATATTTAAACTAAACTATTATTTCATACTTTTTTATGAGCGAAAAATGAGAGTTGTTTTCAACTTGTTTGATAAAAATAAATAAACAGTATTTTTTAACGATACTTTAAATGATAATATAATTTGTATACTTACTTTTATTATTATTTTTTTTAAATAGTTATAATCTATAATTATAATTCGGTTACTTTTTTATGATGTAAGTGACATGATTTTACAGCTTATGCAATACTGCACCTATATAATCAAAGTTGAAATACAATTTCAGCTTTATGCTTCAAGAATTTGCTTAGCAGATTTATGTGATTTGAAAGCATAAGCATTAATTCAAATGGTTTGAATGATGTGAATGATTTTAATTTACAATTTAACGCGTTTTTAATAAGAACAGCATTTGATTGATTACTGAGTGTGTTTATGAAGTCGATTATTATTATAATACATTTAATTGAACGATCGCTCTTTCAGATTAAAGACTCTTTTTTTTAATTATGCCAACTCATTCATCATTCAATAGTTGACTCTCAACAGTCCTTTCACGCCCCCTTTGGTCCTGTTTTTGTGTTGGGACTTTGCAATTCAGCTGTTGTTACTGAAAGTTTTAAAGGACATTGGCTATGCGACTCACATGGTCTGCCTTGTCCCTTTTTGATCCTTTGATTAGCGACAACAAAGAGTGCCAGACGTTCATTAACTGTCACACAAATCTGACAATTGAGAAACATAGAAACAATGAGAAAGAGAGAGAGAGATGGGGTAGGAGAGAGAGAGAGAGAGTATTGTGGCATATGCCAGGAGTCAGAGTCAGCAGTCGGTAGTCGAGAGGTGAATGAAAAGCTTAATTAAATAGTTGGATATTTGTATAGCTCCATTGAAAATGCTTTTGCCTGTTGCCTGTTGGATTGAACTCTTGGTTGCAAGAGTTCACATAAAAATGTCTAATCCATTTGCCCGATACTTATGCACGCTTGCACTCTGGGGATTAATAAACGTGGCCCAGCTTGGAATTGTATCAACCACCGAAAAAAAGCAACAACACCAAGAGCACCACCACCAACAACAACCACCACACGATGTCAGCCAAATCAATTTCAACTGTCAACTGTCAATCAGGCAACAATTCAATCACGCAACGCTTTGGGATTCCATCATCGTCTCCAGCTCCATCTAAATCTCCATTTCCCATCTCCCATCTTTCCCATTTCCATCTACATCTCCATCCTCAGCCTTCTTTCATACCAAAAGTTGCTGAAAAACGCTTTTGCGGTTCCGCTTTAAAGCATTATAAATTATGAAGGACAAGACACTAAAAAAAAAGAGAAGAAGGGATATGAAATGCCAACTCGTCCTGTTTGCTGGTCCTGTTTCTGTTTGGCTTTCATTTTTTTTTTTCTTTCGAGTTGGCATTATTCATGTCCCAAACATTTGCTCAAAAGATTTTTATGAATTACTCGGCACAATCGTTACAATTGCGAGAGAGTTCCCTTTAGGCATTTACAGTCGTCATATTTTTTGGTCTACACTGATTTTTATTGGTATGTACGACGTTCGGTATTACCATTTACAACTCAGCGACTTCTTCCTCATCCATAATATACATTATTCTCGGTACACACCCTGGCCACTGGTTACTGGTAACGGGTAACGGGTAACTGGTAACTGAAAGCTTTAAGGGCTTTTACCAAGCACTGTGTTGGCCTTAACTTCGAGTCAGAGGCGGAGAAGGAGTCAGAGTCAGAGTCAGAATCGGAGACGGTGGTGGGGCCGGGGTCGGGATCGGGGTAGAGGTTTCCTCGACAAGCTGCTGTTTCTGCTGCGGGTCACAGCTAAAATTCGCAGTCAAAACACATGTCACGTATTCAGCTCGTAATTATGGCAAACGTGAGAAATTTCGTTAAGATTTTCTTGGCACATTTTTATACTCTAACCCATGGAGTACTACCAATATCTTAAAGCTTTTGAATATTATATATTACATAATATCTATGTGGTTTATTCAGATATTCTAAGTCTTCTCTTACCCTTTGTACCAAATATTGTAGCTTAAATTATACATTCTAGATTCAATAACATAAATCTTATTTATTATAACCTACATATATACGGTTTGAAAAATTAGAAAAATATTATTAAATATGTGTTCAATTTTTTTTTTTATAAATTACAGAAAAATAAAGATATTCAAATGTAAATTAGAGAAAACACAACCTGCAATCATCAAAGTTTTCCAAAAAAGTTTGCATAAATAGAAATTTAGCTTCTTGACGCAGCTTAAAGAAGAAAGGTTCTAAAATTCAAATATTTCTTTCCAACATATTTACTATTTATGTATTATTATTTTCTGTATCGTATAACCTGTATTCAAAATATATGTTTCTTCAATATACACAAGCTTTTTATCCGATGTCCTTTTACCTACAGTAATTTTAGCTTATATAACAAATCAAATATGATATTTATATATATATTAAACATACCGTATCCAAAATCCCATATTTTGTTTCCTCTTCGTAAGCCCTAGGTATTTTAATATCTAAGTATACTCTTATTCAATATTCTCCAACTTTTAACGACTTCTTATTTTTTTTAATGTATCTCGCAATAAAGCAACTAGTTCATCATTATTCTGTTACTCTGCAACATTTATAGAGTGTTTAAAATTCGACTTAGTTAAGTTCCTTTTTTACCGTCTTGTCTTGGCATTATTTTTGTTGTTGTTTGCTTTCTGTGCTTCGCTTTTAGGTATAATTTTTGGCACTTTCATTTCGCTTAACAGTCAGCCCTTCCATATTTTAACCCCCTCGTTATCCCCTAAGCCCCTGAACCCTGTCACCCTGTCATCCCCTGCGCCCATGTCAAGGAGCTGCATGTTAACATGTGTATTCACTTTTAGACTTTTACATTTGGGATTGGTTTTTTGAAATGAATGAATGGCAAAGGTTGTGTTCTACCTGCAAACTGTTATTTTGTCGCCTTCTAAATAATGCTTTGACCTTTGAGCTTTGACAAACGAGCATTAATCATAACTTTAGACGGATTTTAAAAGTTCTTTATCGTTCTCAAACAGCAGCAGACAGCGTAAATAATGATAATTCTTTGAGTTTGTTAACATTAAAGTTGAACAGATTGAAAATCATTTGTAAATAAGACTTAATAACATAAAAGTTGCAGAGAATTTGTTGCAAGCTGCCTTTTAAAGGACTTTCAATATT